>VUQK01014897.1:11510-40456 GCA_015106715.1 Bujurquina vittata
GGGCGACTGTTTACACAGGCTGGTCATACAGAGGTATGGATCGGAGCTTTATGGAAGAGAATATGATGGCTAACCTTTGTTGAGTATTGACTCAGACTCCCTTGTTTTGAGCTGACTGCTGGGGAAGTGATAAAGGAGAGGTATAGTAGAGCTAAAAGAATTTTCCATCCATCCGCTTTTCCTTTTCAGAGTTGCGGGGGGGCTGGAGCCTATCTCAGCTGACATAGGGCAAGACGCAGGGTACACCCTGGACAGATCACAGGGCTAACACAGAATCACAGACGACCATTCACACTCATGCTCTCATTCACACCTATGGGCAATTTAGATTGGCCAATTAACCTTACCCCAGTAAGTGTATGTCTTTGGGAGGAAACTGGAGTACCAAGGGGAAAGCCACGCAGACACATGGGAAAACATGCAAACTCCACACAGCGAGGGCTGAAAGAATTTTGATTTGTTGAAATGAGACTTAAAAGCACACTGGATTAAAAATGGAGAGCACACAAAGCATTGTTTTTTTTAAGGAGGTCGTTTGAAGCACAGATTATAGCTTTGTACTTTGTTTAGTTCTAATATATATTTATGCCATAATACATAATACTGCTGGATGCAGCCATCAGAAGAAGGGTACACTGTAGTCATAAAGGGTTGGACTTGGTCAGCAACAATTGTGGGCCACAAAGTGTACCACAAAGACATTCCCCACACCGTTTCAGCTCTATTACCAGTTTGAACCACTGATACAATACAGGGTGGATCCATGTTGTTTATGCCATATTCTGACCATACCATCTACTGTAAATGTCACAGCAGAAATCAAGACTCATCAAACCACACAATGTTTTTCCAATCTTCTGTGTTCAGTTTTGGTGAGGCTTTTGAATCATGTCCTCAGTTTCCTCTTCTTATCTGACAGGAGTGACACTCAGTGCGGTCTTACTGTTGCCTTTCTACAGTATCTGCTCAAAGCAGTCTGGTCTGGTCATTCTCCTCTGACCTCTGACATCAGCAAGGCATTTTCAACCAGGGAACAGCCGATGACTCAATATTTTCTCTTTTTAAGACCATTCTCTATACAAATCCCAGTAGATCTGCAGTTTCTCATATGCTCAAACCAGACTGTCTGGCTCCAACATCCATGCCACGTTCAAGTCCCGTAAATTACATTTCTTCCTGGTCCTGAACCTCAGCAGGTAAACTTGGCCATGTCTACATGCCTAAATGCATTGAGTTGCTGCAGTGTGTTTGGCTGATTATATATTTGCATCAACAAGCAGTTGAACTGGTGCACCGCATGAAGTGACCAATGAGAGTATTTTTGTTTTGCCGCTAAAAATATACTACTTATGTATTGAAACAATGAGCAGAAGGAGAAATGCCAAGCTTGACAAATTGGAGAAATGCATTAAGCTGTGTGTGTGTGTATTATGGATTCAATAGTGTTATGAAATCAGAATTTACAATTATATTTTGAGAAGGAGAAAAAAAAGAAGAAAGACATCTGAGACACTGTTGCCTCTCAGAGTAATATTACAGCCATTTTTCTAAGTATGGCCCTTTGCTTCTTTCATAGCTTTATTGGGGATTGTCCCATTCATCTCCTCTGAACTCTACACCTGTGGTTAAATCATTGATTGCTAACGGGCTTTAATAGTGCAAGTTAGACAGCTATTCATATAACTGCATTAAACCCACTGGTGCATTAACTAATCACACTGCTACATTTTAGAAAATCAAAATGTTCAAGAGTTTTGAAATATCGCTTTAATATGTGTTAAATTTGTCACCAATAAAAACATCTCCACCCAGGAGAATAGCTGAGGACACACTGCTCTCATCTTTTAAAAGACATGAAGAAAAAAAACTGCAACTATTGCCATTTATAATGCCAAGGGATGATGAATAATCCACGGTGAATTTAGTGAGATGCAATGTAGTGTGTATCTCGAATAGCAATGAATAACTAAGCGTTCCCGACACTGCTGAGATGGTCTTTTATACTATCCAATGCAACTGCTCCGCCATAAAGATTACTTTTATGATCCCTACAATGATCAGGCTTATAATAAAGAAGAAAACAAATTGGAAACATCTCAGTATATTGTAGTCTAGTACAGCACCTTCAGCTATGACGTCAAGTAATAAACTTCCAACAACGTCAACAAAAACTGAACATTATGAACTTTGTAAAGTAAAAAAAAAATTACAGCAGAGCAGTTGTATTGAATTGCAGATAGGTTCCTCGGGTGTACTTAATACTGTGGTCAATGACACTGGGCCAGTTTCAGGACTGAAAAAGGAATGAGCCTCTGAGATCGAACAGAATTCTTCATTCCTTTCCAATTCATTAAATCCAAGATTGAAAGTTTATGCTGAATCGTAGTCTGAATTAAGAGAAGCGGGTGTAGATTCCGGGTGAAGCCAACGCAGCCTTAAACGTCGATTATTATTGACCTACAGGGGGCGACATCATTGAAGGCCAACCAAATACAAGTTTTCAGTTTCACTTTGTTACCTCAGTAAATTAATAATCAATTAATTTTTTCCTAATGAGCTCTTGGTGCTAACTGCTAGTTTCTGGTTGATTTAAATACAGCTTGATGTTAATTATACTTTGTGTATTCTTCTAATGTAATGCACCATTAAAGCAGGCTATAATTTCTAGTATATACATAGCACATAGTTATATATTTGATAATAAGTTAACATCCCTTGCAACATACATTCAGCTGAAACATATTAAATGCAATATCAGCCATGTTTCTGATTATCAGATGACAACATCCTGTGATGTATAAAGGATCTTAAGGCAAGCTCCAAAAGTTTAAATAAGTTAAAACACTACAGAAAAAAAAAACATTCTATCAGCTGGAAATCCAGGAACCAGAGCAGCTTTACGTTGGCCAGATACACCAGTCAGCTCTGAATTATACAGACCTGACAGGCAAGTGTGGAAATAAATTTTAATTAATATCAAGTATGTATGCTAAGGGCCTCAACAGACATACTCAGAATATGAGTGCAATAAATGACTGGTAAGAGTGTTAGATGCTTTAAAAGCTTTATCCCCAGTGTGCATGTGTGATATAGTATGAAAAAAGAATACTTTATTCATTCTGGATTGTGATATGAAGGTGGGATTTCAGCTGGTGAAAACAAGTTACTGAGCAGCAACTCTTACAGTAACCCCAACATCTAAAGCTGGACTGTGCTATCATCAGTGGCATTCTTTTTCTACTTTTTCTTAACATGTTCATTTCTACTCAGGATCGATCCCGTCCATGATCATTTTTTTTACTAAGAAGGTGGGAAGGTTCTCACTGACGATTAATGAGATTCACCTTTACTGCTGAGTTGGTCTTAAACTCACCCCTCTATAATGAATGTCAGGTAAGGACAGCCTGCAGTGGGAGGCTGAGGGCTTCACATGCTTGTCCTTTCTAAGTATTAATTCCTTACAGGGGTTCAATAAGAAGGTAAACTCTCACTAATCGATATCTACTGTTGTATGTCTCTGTAATTGGAGCAGATTATATCCACTGAGTTTAAGATCAATTTGAAAAATGAATAAAACACAAATTCTACTGTTTAAAATGGCACTTAAACAGATTAAACTCTGATCTAATGTTTACGTAGACACTGCAGCGAACTTAATTCTGCTCATCATGTTTTCGAAGATAGAAGATTTCCATCATTGCAAAACCTCCCACACCCTCATGTGTGTCTTGTATTAACACACAAATTACAATTTCAAATATTTTGTATTGTGGACCGGATGCCCTGCAGTGTCTGCCAAAACACATAAGGCCTTTCTTAATTTGGTTTATGTATTTGCCGTCTTATTCCCTTTGTTCCTGACAGCATGCAAATCTGGTATAATTAGTTTGTTAGATGTAACATTGCTTCCAGCAGTTTAGGGAAATCCACCTCTTGGACTTTTGCAATTAGTCAGCCAGCAGATGAAATCACTCAGGCCTGGAAGTCATCCTGTGTTTACCTGCATATCTGGTGCTGTGATTTAGGCTAAAGATGAAGGTTTGTGTTGAAAGGATGAATCAGGAAAGACGCAGGTATTTTCAAGGTGCTTCCTATTGTCAAACTTTCCACGGTGAGGTGTGGATATTTTTTTTTTAAGCTGGTGTTACAACAGCGAGGTGGTTAGACATCACGCTGCCACCCGACCCACAAGAGAGAGCGACAGGCTGGTGACAGGCCGGGGCACACGGGCCTCAGTGAGTCATTGATATGGGACAGCGATGACATGCCGTCAGTTCAGCACTCGCTCTCCAGGGCTCTGCAGCTCTATTTTAGAGGAGGAACTTGCGTAGAAACTGACGGCCATAGCAGGACTAAATGGGAGAGGGACAAGGGAGGGCAAAAGGATACAGGAAAAGATTTACATTTTAAAAAAGAGCTGTGAAAATAAAATAAAGATGAGGTAATGCCATAAAAGTGAAGGTCATGCAGCTGAAACTGCGTCATCAAAATTTCAACAACGTTGAAGTGACAACAGTCTGCTGTACACAGCAAAGGAGGAAGTATGATGTTACTCTAAATGTACAAAGTCCGCAGAGAGATGTTTTCAATGGCTGGGTTGCTCTTTGCTTACAAATTGCTCTTCACTTTGCTGCTTCTGAGTTCCCTGACTCACTAGTTAATATTGTTAAACATGTCATAATGAAGCTCAAGGTGTCATAATAATTACATAACCCCCCCCCCACACACACACACACAAACACACACAAAAAAAATATTCTAAAACTATTGCCAAACTTTCACCATAGCAGTGTAAATTCAGCATGTTGGAAAAAAAATCATTTTTAAAGGACAAGTGAAGTTCATCCGTCTGGTGTTGAACCACCTTTAATAATATGAGGTGTTTGTGCTCATATGCTGCATTCGCTTTTAACCAAACATGTACATGATATCCAGATACATCCACTGTGGTCAGGTTTGTCCAAAGGCTATCGTTCCAGAAATCTTGCAGATCTTGCAAACCCTCAGTCTGTCATGGTGGGCGGATATGGACCCATGTGCAGGACTATGGAAATAGACATGACTTAAAAGATATTTGTAACAAAACCAATACAAAAATCCTTGTGTAGAGCAGAAGTCAAAACAAAGCAAGGCGAAACAAGAACACATGAACACTCCAACATAACAACACAACGACAAGCAGTGGAAACACAGGACTTAAATACACCAGGGAAGAACGAGGGCAGTGGAAACAGCAGGGACCACAGCTGAACACAATGACACTGACGAGACAAGGAGAAGCAGAACTAAACACACTGCACAAGAAAGACGACACTACCAAAATAAAACAGGAAGTGGGACAAGGGAACAAAGACGCAGACATGACAGAACACTAAGAACTACAAAAAACAAAGTGAGGACCTGGGCCACCGGCACAGGACCATGACAAGGCCATGCTAACATGTACTTTCGAGAGAAGAGGCTAAGCCTTCATGAACGTTTAACATGCTAACTGAGGCCTGCAGAGTCTGAGAAGTAGCTCTTGGATTTTTTGCAGTTACACTGAATATTGCACGGTCTGACCTTGGGCTGAATTTGCTGGGGCGTTCGCTCCTGAGAAGATTGTGTCATTGTGTTAGCACATACCTGAATGTTCCAGACCTGCAAACTGCCAAAATTTCTGCTTTTATTGAAGTGCTCACACTTGCTGGTGATCAATTAATCATCAGCTAATTAAGTGTATCCGGTTATCAGATGCTACGTACCCTCTTGATTCCTGCGGAAGCAGTAAGGATGTACTTAGTTTATCACAGGACTGCATAGAGTCCTAAGAAAACTCTCTTTTACACGGTGAGTGAGTCACAGTCACAGTGGGAAAATAATCCCTTTGGCATACCTGCAGCTACCTGTTTTCAGTCAGCACTGGCAGCAAACAGCTGAGAGCAGGGTTAACAAGCCAGTTTCTAAATGTTGATGCAGTGATACTGAGCAGCCACGCCTGAAGGTGCACCCACTCATGACTTACCTACCTGAGCCTTTCTCAGCGTGTCCACAGGAATGTAAAGCCTACTGCAAGTGAAAAATAAGCATAGTGGAAGAAAATAAATAACTTCAGTCTGATATCAAACTAGTCTTTACCTTATTGAGATATTTGTTTGGGCATAATGTATTGCATATTATATTTTTATACAGGATGTGTTTCACTGCTCTTACAAGTGAATTTCCTAGCCTGTGAGATCTGCAGTGTCTCATATAACTCAGATTTTCTTCACAGCTGTTTGTAACTGGAAAAAAATAAAAGCATACCTTCTTGCAACAAGTCACACACAGACGACACATCTGTAAACATCACCTGCACCACCTTCATTGTTCTACAAGAGCAACACAGAGGGTATGTTTTGATCAGTTTATAAAATGCCGGCAGCAGTTTATACAGGAAAGGTAATGACTTTAAACTAGATGGTAACACCCAGCTGTTATGACTCAGTAAGTAATTTACATTCAACAAACTGATCCTCAGGGGTTCGCAACAATCAAAGCCACATTAATGAGTGACTTGATTTGTGCTAAATAGTTTACAAAAATAATTAAGTGAGTCAGACAGGAGCTGGCTCGAAGCCATGATATCATGAATAAGCAGGAGCTGAATCTGCTCAGTGGCATGGCTCCTCATTAGACAAGAACATGTTTAATATCACTTAATTGAGTTTATTTTCATTGTAATAACCCTGCAAATTCTTCTTTTGCTGAGCTCTGGAACCACTGAGAGCATTGTGATCACTCCTGGCAATGGCCACTTCACTGTAAATAATATGTAAACAATTTAAACAGTTAGTAATGTGTAAATTATATGTAACAATTTAAATATGTGTTAATGGGATATGTAAATAACTTTAACTGTTTGTTCTGTGTGTGCGCTTATAATAATGCACACACACACACACGGGGACACACGTAGGCCGGTTTAACTATAGACATTCCTCTTACCTGTTTTTATGTAAAAAACTTTGACTATTTTGTCTTAAATAATATATATTTTTAAAAATCTCTGTGTTGTAACTACAATCTTCAAATAGATTGCATCCACTTTGACAAAAAAGTGCAGATTTTTCACAGACACGCTGAATCCTCCCATCTTTGGACAAACTCGGTCGATACGTGATTGATGATGATGCGAACATGGTCGGGGATTTCCTCAAGGACTCATCCATAACCTTTCAGTAATGATTATAGTCCTGCTCCCACACCAAAGAGGGGATAAAGTGAAAGGTGATGATATAATGGTTTGACCAATATGCTCTCTTTGCAGCCAGTCACTGCCTTAATTAGGCACCTTTTGGGCCACTTTGGCATTTGCTCTTTCCTTAAATAAAATCTTGTCCAACAGGAACAACTGCTCTCCAACTGCACACAGACACGCACACACATCTCCAACACCTGTCTCTCTTTGATTTTCCAGACAGCAAAGTCTAAACCCACTGTGTCCTGTTTGTGCAAGCTGATGGGATGGAGCATTTCTTCGCCCCTCAGACAGTCAGGGATCTGAATGTTGTGTTTCAGCATTAATGTTTAACTAATTCCACCATCAGCCACTGGAAATTTGTTAGGGACTTCACTAATGACCTTCAGACTAGTTTTCTAATCCTGTCATGGATCAGATATCCTAATTGCAAACACATTATTAAGGGCAAATTCACACTAACGTGTTTTTGTTATAAGACAAAGTGCACTGTTTTAGAAATACAATCACCAGACACTTTACACTTTTGAACAGAGCCTTTTTACTACACACAAGACCAATAACAATTTTTGCATCTTGTGGCGGAAAATCAGGAAAATATCTAAATCCCATGTACTTAAGGAAGTGCTGCCTATTAGATTAGCTTTTTTTTTAATCCAAAAGATGTCTGAACAAGACAAGAGGGTCTGGCATCAAATGAGAAAATGATTAGTTAGCCCAGCGAAAACACCACAGCCGACAGCCCTGCCTGGGATTTCATAATATGCTGGATTATCATGAATTACAAAATGTGGCATACAATAAGCAAACATGCCAGAGTCTATTTATATGAGGGAAAACTCCCCAGTTTGGATCAAATCACATTTGCAGACCCCACAGACAAACCCAAAGACCTCTGTGACATTTCACATTGATCAAGATCAGAATTTACAGAGAGAAGGGTGTGCACGACCACATGGCTAATCACCCTTTAAAAGAAAATCCTTAAACAGATGTATCTGGTAATGTGAGTTAGCAGCAGGCGGGGACCTGCAGAGAGCAGCGTCTCGTACCCTACTTAACCTGTCTAGGCTAGTCTGAGAAGTACTCAGTCAAGCCTCCGTAGGTGTAAAAAGTAACACATTGCAGAGGTGAATGAAACACTGCCGGGATCAAGGGGGCTTTTGTATATTTTTACCAGTTTTGCTCGAGCCGTAGCTCTGCATCTATCTGTGCATAAAAGCACTTCATGTGGACCATTTCTTTAAAGCTTTAGAGAAAGGAGCAACGTGGACAGCAGCAGGGAATGACAAATCTGCTAAACTGTGCTGAGGCAGATGAGAAGATAGAAAGAGAAGAAGAAAGCGCTCTCAGAATAGCTGCACCCATGGGAGAGTGTGTGGGTGATGTTTGAGCCTGGCTGCTAAGTGGTTATTTCTGGAAAGTATTTCATAATGTTTCGAGGGTATCCCTTTGATAACAACAATCTCTGTAAAACAGCAACATCAGCCTGAAACCTGTAACTCTTTACTTCCCGTTTTTTTTTTTGGAAGAGTGCTTATTTCTTTCTCCTCCATTGAAAATAAACCTGCTGTATGATGCTGCAAAAACTGATCCTGTTAAAGCTGCCAAGGCTGTTAATTTGAACAATGATCTGAAAGTCACCATAAGGCCACAAAGGGCAGATGTTTAGATGATGAGACACGGCAGGTTTGTCACTACAAGCACCTCTTTCATACTGTATTTATTATGGAAATATTGATTATGGCCACATTAAATGTCACAGGTCATAAAGGTTAGAAGACACAACAGGACACATTGGTTCAAAAGGGAATGTAATGGGGACAGCGCGGTGGCACAGTGGTTAGCACTGGTGGGTTCAAATCCACCTTTGTTTCTAATGTAAAGTTATTCTGACGCTAAAACTAACTAACTAACTAACTAACTAACCTGGGATAAAACATTTTGAACAATAAAAGCTACACTAAAATGAGTAAAACCACTCCAGTTCATGTGATTCAGACAGAGACTGACGACAACCAGCTGGCTGGACTTCCTCAGCTCCACCCCCAAGTCACATGACCTACCAAGCCAAAGTAAGCAGGTTCATCACACGGAACTAAACTTAAAATAAAAACTAATTAGAAAGTAGAAAACAATAATAACTCTGGCACTTTGGATATTTGCAATATTGTCCCAGGCCTCCTAAGTATCAAGAAATTAGAGCTTCAAGAGGACGAGGCAGACCTCACAGTGGAGGCTGTCTTTAAGGCTCCAAAAGTAAGTTCAAATATTGCCTGTTTTTAGTGAAAGGCTTGCCTGAGGAGCTACATAACCAGGAGCATTAGATTAAAAATAACTGGGGGTATTTGCTGTGAATTGTGCATAGCAACACTTTAAGAGTCCAAAAAAAAAAATACACCTGGAAATGAGCATTATACAACTCCATTTAATCATAAAAGTGTCTTCTTGTTATTTGAACTTATAACATAATAAGCACAACGTGTGAAAATACATGCGCATAATGTGTTTTATGGCCATCAAACAGTCAAGCTTATCAATGTCTTTTTGATCATTTCCACTGCCCTCCTCTTGCCATGAACTGTCTGTCAAAAATCAATTAATTTGTCAGAGGTTATTGCCCTGTCAGTGCGCGGCATTTTAATAAAGCTGAAGGGCTTTGATAAGACCTTGCTTTAATTGGCAGCGAGCAAGCGATAAGGCCGCCTTTATTTATTTCCTCCTTTTATATTGTCTCCAAAGATTCTACAGTGCAGACTGATCAGTGTATTAAAAATGAATCCAGCTCTCCTGAAATTGTATGAAGAGTTTTCAGGGAGTGCTCTCATTTTAAACTCCCCTCTGGCTTTTGGCATCCCCAACGCTGGGACTGGTCTTCCCCTTGTATGTGCCATCTCTGTCATGCTGGTATTCTGAGCTGACATGTCTCCTTCCCATCAAAGCAGCACATCTGGCCCTCCTGGAGCTGTAGTCAAATGTCACCCAGACCCCCCCACGGAGTGATGCCAGCCCTGTGTTTGGTTACACCGCCAGACATTGAAGCATTTGAGTGTCGCTGCCCACTGTGATGACCACAGGTAACTCTTATACTTTTTGAAAAAATATGCACGAGTAAAGCAGGTTATCAAGATGAAAACAGAATCAGCACATTTCAATTGTATTTATATAGCACCAAATCATAGCAAACAGTCGTGTCAAGGCGCGTTATAGTGTAAGGTAGAGCCTGTGCAATAATTACAGAGAAAAACGGCCCCCTGTGGGCAAGTGACAGTGGGAAGGAAAAACTCCCTTTTAACAGGAAGAACCCTTCAGCAGAACCAGGCCCAGGGAGGGGCAGTCGTCTGCCACGACCGGTTGGAGCTGAGGGGAGAGAGACAGAAATCAATAGCTTGAGGTGTATTGAGCATAAACGCCCCACAGTTCTCCCCATCATCATTCTGCCATGGTGATTACCACGGTAATTAGAAGGTAACACATGTCAGATGATTTTATTCTATTTCGGGACATTGTTACACAGTCCTGTCATTGTCTGTACAGTATATATAGTACTATTTAAACCACTGTTTTCACCTCCCTGGAGCAGAGGGCTGCTTCTCCATAGATTTATAATGCTAGAGGAGTTGCCCACAGTTGGCCGTTTGAAAGAATCCAGGTTTAAAACATGTCGGCATTGGGTAACCCTGGCGTGGAAGAGTGGTGCAGTGGTTAGCAGTGTCATCTCATAGCAAGAAGGTCCTGGTGCATTCTTTGTGGAGTTTGCATGTTCTTCCTTTGCCTGCATGGGTCTGTCTTCCTCCTGCAATCCAAAGACGAGCATGTCAGGTTAACTGGTCATTCTAAATTGGCCATAGGTATGAATGTGAGTTTGAGTGAGAGTCTAAAACAATAACACTGAAGAAAAATAATTTGGACAATAATTTGACACACACTGGCCACCTCTTGGAGGCTAAAAAAAAATCAAACAAACAAACAAAAAAGAAAACAGACAATTAAAATTTTGGAGTGGCCTTGTCAAAGTCTGGACTTAATACTGATTGAGATGCTTTGCCTTGACCTTGAACAGACGGTGTTTTCGTTCACTATGGCTGAATTAAAAGAATTGTGCATAGAACAGTGGGCCAAAATTCCTCCACAGCAATGTGAAAGACTCATTTCCACCAAGGGTGGGACAACCAGTTATTAGGCTTAGGGGGCAATTACATTTTCACAGAGGGACTGGTAGGCTTGGATAGCTTTTTTTTTCCCTTATAAATGAAACCATCATTTAAAAACTACATTTTGTATTCACCCAGGACATCTTTGTCTAATATTAAAATTTGTTTGATGATCTGAAACAAGCAGCAAATATGCAAAAAAGTAAGAAATCGGGAAGGGGCAAGTAGGCGAATGATCACTGTGATCGCAGACCCATTTAAAGATCTCATTATCTCCAGCTCTTATAGCTTGTATCCATCGGTATTGTGAAAAAGGTGCTGTGAATTAAGGCTCCCACGCTATTTCCTTGAATACAGCTCCAGCTCCAATACCTTCAGACATCCTGGACTCATCTTGTCACCCAGCTGTCTCCAGAACATTTTATAATCCTCACTCTGAATGTGGCTCATCCTCTTGAGAGGACGATTGAATCACACTAGAGCATAATTAAAAACAACACCTTTTTACCTTTATTTAAAAAGTAGGCCTCAATACTTCTGTAAACGAGGATTCACATCAAGGCTTGTCTAGCATTTCTCCCTTGCGGAAGAAGTGCTGTCTTTAATTCATTCACTTCAACTGAATGAACCTTCAACACGTTCTCATTTCCTGAGACGAGTTTTTTTTTTAAGTCTCTTTTCACTTGAACACATAAAGAGGCAGAGGTATCATTGTTGCAGCGAAACACTTTCCTATTATTCTCCGGAACACAGTAGTATGGGTGTCAAAGAGCTTGGATTTTTTTGTTATAGAGGATGAAGGATAGAAAATGACATTTCATTTATTAAACAATAACAGCAAAAAAGTGGATTTTAAAAAAGAAGTGCCCCTCCTTCATCAGTGCAACAATTGTGCTATTAACTCTGATTATAGGGATATTTATAGGGACACCAAAGGACAATAGAGTAAAATAACAGGTGATTGCAGTGTATATGGGAGAAAGACAAGTGAGTGAGTGAGGGATTTTTTAGCTCAGGAAAAAGAAATACTATCTAATTTCTGCTTATGAATAAAGTGCTTGATGCAGTGGTATTGTTGTGAGAAGTACCTGACTGGTTAACCTTTTGAAACAGTGCCTTAAGACGGCATCTTATTTTGCCCTTTATGACCTCTATTACTTTCTGCATCTGTAAATGTGCCTTTAGAAGCACAGCAAAGGTGCTCCTCAAAAGGCACATGGTGTCCAACCCCGTGTGAAGGCGTGGATTTGAAACGCGCACTGAGAGCACGGTAGGTGGAGTGTCCTTGCAGCCATGTTTGTTTGTTTGTGAAGGCACAAATAATCGTGAGGTACCTGCCTTGTGAGCTGTGATGTTACCTGCGCTGACCTTTTACCCCTGCAGGTGACAGGATGTGGATTGGCGGGAGGGCGCGGCAGTGGCTCCATGATTAGACCAGATCAGAACCACAGGGTGCGGTGTTCCCAATACCACTGTCACACACATCAAACAGTCAGGCGTCCCCATCAGGTAAGAAGGAGCAGCAGGACACAGAGAGACTGGAGGTGGAGAATGACTCAAAGCTTCACTCCCCCATTTCTCCCGTCTGTGTGTGCTATCCCTCTCACCTCCGAGCTTGTTTATATCCTTTACTGTACGTGTGTGTGTGTGTGTGTGGGAGGAGTAGACATGTAAGCATATGCAGGTGTGTGTATATGTGTGTATGTGTGTGTGTGTGAAAACTAGTGGGAGGTAGGGGTGAAAAATGAATGACTGTGAATTAATTAACCCTGAGCAACACTTGCACCAACAGAAAAATATTTTTACACCTTTTTCACACTAACCTGGGTACATGAACTTCTCTCATAGAAGAAGGACAGTTTTATTAATGCTGGTAATAAAATGTTTTGTGCTTAACTAAGCTGCACATACACTACACCTTACTAGTATCAGGTTGCACCCCTTAATTCTTCATGATTCAGATTCAACAAGCCGCTGGAAACATTCCTCTCAGATTTTGGTCCATATTGACACGATAGCATCACACAGCTGCTGCAGATCTGACAGCTGCACCTCTACGATGTTATGTTATCTGTGATGTTATGTTTACCTAATAAAGTGGCCATGAGTGTGCAAATGGCAGAGGCAGGCCTTTGCTTTCTTTTTCTAATGAATGAACTCCAGACAAATCGTATCTCATTCAAACTACGAGTTCCAATAGTAAATGCGTGAACCTAAAAGCAAGACACAAAGATTTTGGGCTTATTAATTAGAAATAGATGCCTAAAATATTGCCAAGATTGCTGCAGAGTGGCAATATTTCTGTCTAGTTTGACTTTGGTGTAACATCAGGAAGGAATGAGGACTACTCCTGGACAGACCTAGAATGAGAGGAGATGCTATAACACCACTGGCAGGCACAATTAATTAGCAGAAACCCAGCTGAGATGAAGCTGAATCCATGACAGATTGCCCACCTTTTCCTTGACAGCTTCTTTTTTTTAAAAAAATAAAAAAATAAAAAGTCTTAGATGAGAATTAAACAAAGTGTTCCAGGAAGTGTTAGTTAGACAGTTGGTGTTGACTTTGTCAGGACAAATGGATGAATTGATTTCACAGGAGGTGTTAAAAGAGATTATCTTTCTTATCTCGGGAAGTCTGAGTATTTGAGCTACACTGATTCTAAAGTGGAAATTAACGCTCAAATCCTGCGTTCAACTTTCTTTCATGTTTTGGTGAGTCGCGGTGCCAGGCTGACCTAGGTCCCTTTTCAGTTTGAATCAAAATCCTAATGAAAGTTCCCAAAAGGCTCATATTCATTTTGCATACACTATAATTTCAGTATGCCCTAAAGCAATGCTGCAGCATTTTTTTTCTCTATTGTCCTTTTGTTTATTGTGATTATAGGACAGTAAACAATCAGCCTTGTTTTTTGTGCATGACATTGATCATGCAGGGAGTGAAAGTAATGAGAATCAAATAGTACTAAGAATTCAACAGGCGTGCGATATGAAGGCATTTTCATTCACACATGCAAATCCTGGTTCATTAAGTGTGAAGGGTGAAGTGAAAGGAATTTCTTTTTCAAACATTCAGAGCTCATCAGGAGTTTTCCTCTGCATGTGAGTATGTGGGTGTGTCCCTGAGTGAGACTCAGCATCCTCTGGCCAGCAGAGTGTGATGCCAGAGCTCATCAGTTACACCACAAATGTGAGACAGTCAGTGGAACATCTGGTCACACTGTCAAGTCGTGAAATTTTAAGCCACTGGTCTGTGGTTGGATCACCGCGGGCTCCGTCCGTGCCAGACAATGAGGGCTGTCACAAAGTGTTTGCTTTAACAGGCTCAAATAAATGACTTAATGCTCAGTCCAACTCTGAATAAAGAATTAACATTTATCAGAGCTCCACGGGGCTGGGAGGTGCAGGGAGGTGATGGAAGACGTCATTTGGGAGGGGCTTAACACAAATCACGGTGCCCTCTTAGTCACAGTTCACACAGTGTTTACAGAGAGGCTCGGCCAAGCTGCTCCCAGGTGAGAAACGACGGATCCTGAGAACAAAACATTAACATTTATACAAAAGGGAGCATGGTACTGTGGCTCTGATTAAATGTCTCTGAAAAAGTGGATGAAAATAACAAAAATAATAATTTGGGAATGCATCAACTTTTGCCAGATTCCACTTCTAATTAAAGAATTCAGCTAAAAAGCCATGTTTTGGAAAGCGATATGGATACAATATAAAAATGGTTTGGGGACAGAGTTGCAGCACAATGACCTGATTAAAGGCTCAGTTCAACCAAATTGCATTCCTGTCTCCATGTTCAGTTTTTTTTTGTTTTATATTGTTGGTCTCTTGTATTTGGCATGTAGTTTACTTCCCTTTTCTGATCAATTGTGAGTAGTTTGAGCTGAGTTCCCCTCCTTTCCCCCCTTCCCTCATTACCTTGTGTATTTATTGTCTATGTCCCTTTGTCTCTTGTCAGAGTCTCTGCTTATGTTCCTGTTTACATCCCATTTCTGTTCCTATCTCCAGTGTAGCTCCTTTGTTACCTTGCCTTAGTGTGCTCCAGTTTAGGTTTTATATTAGTTCTCTTTGCTCCTCCTTACTGCCTCCACACACCACACGCTCTGCCTCCACAGACTATACGAATATATTGAGTGGATGCAATCTTTATGTTTTACATTATGGTCATTTAAAACCAGTGTGTATAAAAAAAGATGTGTAAAAGTAGTAAGGTTATTACAGATGAGTAAACCTGTGCAACACCATGTACATTTAGCTTGCAGACATACTGTGCAAATTGCAAATGTGTATTCCCTGGTTGCTGGAGGTTACTGGCAGTGCTGCACTGAAAAACATTTTGTGATTTCTTTGGATGTTAGCAGATTGCCACAGTTGCTCATAGTTTGCATGGACTCTGGCAAACGTTCTCTGTTTTCAGGCTTGCATTGCACTTTTTCAAGTTTCACTATCGCTCAGCAAGTTAGCACACAGGTTAGCATCTTCCACACAAACCACCAGCAGCCAAGGCAATCTGCTAGCAACAATCACAAGGTTTTTGATGCAGAAACCTCTTGATCAAAGTTTCCTAGTGACAGCTGGGAACCTCCAGCCACCACTTGATAACCGTGGGGGATACAAATTTTCCCACCAGAGATTGCCAGGGAACCACGGATCAATCTCTAGTTGTAGCTACTCTACTCTGGTTGTATTTAATAAGAAAGAAAACTAGCATTTGACTCCACAAACACATTAGAAAAATGTTCACTTAGCTCTCAGATAAATACAACCATGTGCCACTTTCTTATACACTTATCAGCCACCAGAGGAGTGGCCCCCTAGTGCCTATTAGAAATAATGCAAGTTTGAGGCCCACAGGCTTCGTCATTCTCTTATATACAGTCTATGATTTATAAACATCTAACTCAGGACAATGCAGTGAGAACCAGGTCCAGGCAAGTAGTATGTGGTAGGAGGTGCAACTATGGTTAGAGCATTGAGTAGGCATTAGAAAATCGCCTGCTCTAATCTAATATGTACTCAATGGGACATTACAGAGTTTTGTACTTAGGAGCTGACAGGGTAAAGACTATTTAATGTCCCATTTGTCTGTGTTCTTACACAGGTGATATCTAGAAAGGCCATTCAAGGCTGCATGGAATGCATGAAAACACCTTATGTTACTGATAAGCAAGAATGAACAGTCAAAGCCATCAGCGCCAGACACCGGGACATATGTCAAGCAGCTCATCTGCATTTCAAGAATGCCTGTTAAGCCCCAATCGCATGCGACCAGCTGAGGCCCTGACTCGATATGACGGGTGAGCGGACGAGACGTGACGAAGTGGTAGCTCAGACACGATTGCTGCCCTGCAATGTGCGGTGCACCCTCTCCCTGTTCTCATTATCCTCTCTCTGGGTGTTAAGGAGGAGTGGAGATGGGAGGGAGGAGGGCTGTGGTGGTGGAGACTGGTTGGCTGGCCCAACATCACCTGTGGACAGGGAACAGATGGGATCTGACTCCCTCCACACAAATCACTGCCAAGAAAGCTTTGGCCTGCTCCAGTGACCATTTCAAAATGACGACAACTGTTTACTCAAAGAAGGGGAGAGTCCAGGGTTGAGGGAATGAGGGGGAAAATAGAAAGATTACTGTCCAATACTGGAGCAATAAACTCTAAGTTGACACTATCCAAGGAGTATTAGCTAATTTGGGATTTAAACTAGAACTGAAATTGTGAAAAGAAGGCAATAGAAACTTGTTGGTAAGACTTACAATGACAATGGCTGGTATTTGAGAATGGATTGTTAGCACACACTCCCATCTTCTGCAATGCACTATTCCCAGAAAAATAGAAATTATAAATGTGTCCATAAATTTTCTTTGGCCTTCCAACATTTAGAACACATCTTGCACTGAGAGTTGGTATTAATGGTTATTTTAACGATGTGTATCTCCTATTAATGTAGGTTCTGTGTCCCTTGATTATGCTAACATTACTAACATTGGTCAAGATACTGTAGATAGATAGACTGATAGGTACTTTATTGATCCCGCAAGGGAAATTATTATGAAACAGCAGCATGAAAAATACAATCTACAGTAACTAAACAACAAAGTGAGAGTGCCAACGATGAGTACTAAACTATACATGTTTCAACAAAATAGTTAAGATAAGACAAATAATAGATAAGACATAAAAATGATGTAAAAATGTACATCTAGAGAGTAGTGCAACCTGCAGTGATAATTAAAATAAAATAAAAAGTAATATATACACTATAAATAAATAAGAGTATGTACAAAAGAATCCGGAATACAGCACCAAGAGGATAAATAAAAAATTTGAGTTTTATGTCCTGACAGGTATGTTTACCTGTCACAGAAAAATGAGTTATTATACAGTTTTATGGAGAACAGTAGGAATGATTTCGTGAAGCGTTCTTTATGGCAACAATGTAAAATAATCACCAAACCAGTAATAAAGCTGTAAGAAAAGTATGATGGGCAATTTAATTTGCCAGCTATTGTTCCAGTCAGACCAATAATAGTCGTCCTACTAAACACAGCCTCAGATTCCCGTCATGTAAACTCGCTGAAGTGGACCCCGAGTTCCTATTTTTTCCCCCTGCAGTTCGTCTTTTCACCTTTCAGTCTAAACCTTTTGCATCAAAGGAAACGTGAGATTACTAAGAGAGAGGCTTTACTTACATTTGTGACTAAGATAGATGTTAACACGCTGTAAAATGTAAAGGCACTCACATGTCACTGCAGCGTGCAGCCTGACAGATATATCAGCCGGCATTAGCTGTCTGCTGATATATCGTACTGGCAAAAATGTCATTTATCAGCTGAAAAAAATGAAAAAATGAAAGAAGAGTGGGGAGAATGTTCAGATATTGATGTTGCATAGTTTGTAAACCAGAGGGAACTTTGCAACTTCCTTGTTGGCAATACACGTGTTTCAAAATGCCACAAACACAACAGCTATCTGATCTGAGCAGTAATCTGCTGCTTGTTGTGACATTAAGACAAGTTTATTTTTATCCTGCATTGTCATATTATCTTAGCAAGGACTCGTAAATAACAATGCAACTAAAGTTTGTCCTGTGTGTCTGAAAGATTAAAAAAGCCAATATATCAGTGTTTAAAATCACTAAATATTGGTATTGGCATTGGTCTAAAAAAAATAAAAAATCCAAAATTACAAGACTCACCCAAGCAGCCTCTGTTTTTTTCAACAAAAACATTGACAGCAAAAGCGACAACAGATTAGATTAGATTAGATTGAACTTTATTATCATTGTACACAAGTTGTATACAATAAAAATTATGTTCCAGAAAATGTACGAAAAGTACGTTCCACTATCTTTCCACATGAAAGATGAGATTTTCAAGAAATGACAACAGCTGTACTCATTACTGTAAGGGCAATCAAAATCTTTGCAGGTTAAATTAAAATAATATCCCTTTAGCAGTCCACTAAAAACAAGCTAAAGCGAAAGCTCCTTTATCCACAGATCTTCAAATCAGATTCTTGTAATAGGCGCAGTAGTTTGATAGCTGTAGTTTCTCTGTAGCAGTGATACGTGCAGCATTCAGGCTTGTGTCTGAAGAATGGACAGGATGTAATTCGGATTCTGGATTTTAAAGCTTATCGCAGGATTCATGGTACTGTATTTGTGTTTGATGTTTGCCTGCTCAAAGTGTAGGATTGTTGGTATGCACCCAATGCAGACATGCTTGTGTGCAGTCCTCCAAAAAAAAAAACAAACCCCAACAGCATGTAGCTTGATGTTCATGACGCTGTGTGTATGTTGAATTCTGATTGGTTGAAATGTGGGCCTGAAGAGGAAAGGGAACATTAAAGAGAGAGGTGCAAAAAGAAAATGACAGATACAAAACGATAAGAGCATAGAAAGTGGTTGCAAGGGACAGTTTAACTTACTTTGGTCTGCTCCGCAACCGGATCAACAACAGCAAGAGCTGTTCCACATTTTTTTTTTTCTTCCAGGCCAGCAAAATTTTGTAAGACCCTAGTAAATTGCTGGCTTAGTAGTCTGGGGGCCAGTGGGGGAATAATATTATGCTGGACACAAGCACACAATGCATAACCATCTGCGCCTCTGCATCATTAAGCATTTGGGTGGACAAACTGTGCTCTTAAGTTAGTCCTCCACTTCCAAGGAAGCTACCATGTAAACTTCAGCACTGATTCTGACTGTTACTTTGTGTTAGGGTTTTTTTTTAACACCTACTTTTCACTATGTTGTTTCCTTTCCACATCCTTCAAAGGTGTAGGCTCTAGTTAGTGTTTCCATCTCTGTTCTGGGTCCAGTTGTTGATTCAAATCAGCAATAACCCACACAACGTGATGGAGTGAGCACTTCCTTCACAGGTGAGACTAAAAACAGCTAACAATGCCAGTCAGCTGTCTGATGGACCTGAAAGGGATATTAGAGCCATTTTACAGCCTACCCACGCAGATACTGGATAACTCAATAGCAGTGTAAATGATGAAAAGAAATGGCTGCTTCCCAATGATTTTATTCGAACTCTGCAGAGAAGACAAAAGCACAAAGTGATAACATTTCTGCTGTAATTAACAGTGGAAAAGCAATGGCCCACTCCCTTCCCTAATGAAATAACTGAGAAAATGAATCATTAAGATTGTCATTCATCCCACTGATGGTGCATCTCCCATCCACCCACACCTGTCAGAGGCCTGGGGTACCTGGGTAATGTAGTCATCCACTTGGGACATAATTAGAGAGCTGCCACCTGTACTTCCTTTTCTTTCTCCTCCTCCAGAGCTAGACAAGCCTCATTAGAGAGACCACAGCTTATCTGTGTGTGTGGGGGGGAAATGTAAATTAATCTACGGTGGAAACCTGACACTAATTAGTATTTTTGGCCAAAATGCTTTAAAGGTCCACAGAGACAATGGCATTGAATGACTGAATACATTTTAATTGTGCTTATTGGGTGTAAAAAGCAAAAACACATCAAGGCATAGCCACTGGATTTTAATGAACATCTATTAACAGGACAAAACTGCCATGACAGTGAAACCCCCTAAATCTCCTGAGGAATCAGGGGTGTAAATCCTATGTCAGCTTTGTCCATAAATAAAACATAAACAATACACAATACACATGAAGTAGGTTTTTGTCTGTTACTGTATGTACATTTGGGTTTACCTGTGTCTGGACACCAACCTGTTAACACAGTCAAATTGCAGGGTCCTCTATTTTGGGTTACAAACCACAAAATTTCAGTAAATTTCAGTTTACAGTGAGAATCATGTGAGAAGCAAGTGAAAGTGGGTATGGGTTAATGCCCACAAAAGTAGTATAACTATGTGAGCGAGGAGGAAATGTGTTTACTGTCTATCAAGCTGACCAATTCTGTTCAAATTGCGTTGTTGCCATTTCCACTTGAAGGTCAAAGGGTTATGTCACCCTGTCGCCAGAAATTCCCAGTTCATCTAAACTTTTTGGTTCTTGGCCAAAACAAAAGCCATGTCTTGTATTCTTGATGTGTTTCCTGTTAGGCTCGTGTCAAGTATGCATCAGTAGGTACTTCATGGTATCAAAAGTATGTGATCAAATTAAGATACAGTGTGCGGTTACTAGAAAGAAAGATCTTATTTCTCCAATGTTAGCTTCTCTCCACTGGCTGCCTATTAAATGCAGAATTTAAATTAACTTCCTTCTTTTTGCAAAGTCCTGAATGATCAGAATGTGTTAGTTTGGTAAAGACAAAAGACAAATGTCTTTTCCACCACGCAGACATACTGTATTAAATTTCATTGACATTTGAAAAAAGAAATAGACTTGGAAGAGCTCCCGATTTATTTCCACTTATGTTAAAACATCATCGCAAATTGAGAAATGAACGTGTCTCAGTCTGTCTTAGGTGCAGTGTTCCTCCTCGCGGGCGAAGTTGCTTTCTACGTCACAGCTCACAACTGTTTTTCACTGAGGAATTTTCCATCTTAAGCGCAACCTGCTGATCCGCTTCTTTAAGCCTGTCACGGAAAAAGAGCTCTTTACAAAAGCTTTGCAGGTCGCGTGCCTTGACTAAAAATATACAGAAACCAAACACCATTGTAAGATATTGTACATAATCAGAGCTATCAGAGGCTTCGTGACAGCTCTAAGTTTAGCTCCAGTGAGAAGCCACAAATCACCTCCTATGCTGTCAGAATATTTTATCAGAGATGAAAAAGGCTGAAGAGCGATGATTCCTTTCATGAGTGCTGTTAAGTTATGCTGAAATTGGTGCATTGTGGTACAATGTGTGAACAAGATGTTTAGTAAACTATCGTCACAACAATACATTGTTGACAGATGATGCAAATGTCTCCAGGCTTACTGGATTTGCTGTCTATATTGCACAGCCGAGACAAATCTGGTAACTGTTTGTTTATTCATCAACCAGTAAACCAGCAGTGATAGAACAGATGCTGCGAACATGCACGCAGAGATGGAGACAGACATGGCTCTGTCTATTTGGTATCTCCTGGGAGGGAAGAGAGATCAAGTACTGACAAAGCACATCTTGTAGCTTATTGTTGTCATAAAAGCAGAAATGGAGAAACAGTGAGAGTATTACTGAAAAATAATTAAAGAGCAAAAGGAAATGGCATCCTATAATTAATTTAATAACCACAGAGTAGAAGCACTGCCCATCATATAGTGTACATGAACTGCATCTCTCCATTGTCAGACCTAAAGCCTGCAGTTTCTATTTGTATGCTGGTATGAATTAGCTGTGCAGAGTTACTGTATTGCTGTATGAAGACAGCAACAATAATGACAATCAAGATGTTAATGGAATCAAGATAAAAAAAATCAAGATGATGATGATTTTTACACATATTATGCTAATGCTGATCTTCTTCTGCTTATCCAATACAGAGTCGTGGGAGGGCGGGCGGCTGGAGCCTATCCAGTTGTCAAAGGGCAAAAAGTAGGGCTAACGCTAGACAGGTTGCCAGTCCATCACAGGGCTCTAGCATTCACACCTATGGCCAATTACAATCAGCAATTAACCCAACGTGTATGCCTTGGGACTGGGAAGGAGAACCCACATAGCAGAACATGCAAACCACACAGAAAGGCCCCATCCAATTGGAAGGTTTTGAACTCAGAAAACATCTTGCTGTGAGGCAACAGTGCTGATCCGTCCGCCACTGTGTGTGAGACCGAGACTGGGACTGTTGTGCTGCTGCCTCGAATGAATCCGCGCAACTATTTTATTCAGTGTCACTAAAATTTAAATGAGTTCAACAAATATCAAACAGTGTGGCACTCATATTTTTGGTTGGGTTAGGGTTACTTGACAATGTGGGATGGCTAGGAAACAAAGTTGCTAAGCAACAAATAATCAGCATAAAAATTAATTAATAAATAAAATAAAAAATATTTAGTTCTAAAAAAAGGGAAGACAATGAAGATCAGTCTTAATCAGCAACACTTACTCTTGCAAAGCAATTATGGCATAGATTACAGGAATAATCTATGCACAGTTTTTGGATAAATCTACATTACGTTAGAGGCTTCCAGACATTTAACTGCACATGATCGCCAGCAGAGCATGAGGGAGGCGTCTGCTCCGGGTGACACAAACAAATCAAACTGCAAGAACAACCAGAGCAGGAGTGAGCTCTTGGTTAATTAACACTCTAAATTTAGCTTCGGCTCACACAATGCAGTTGTCAGCAACATTATAAATGCTCAAATGATGTGAATGAACTGCAAACTCAATGAAGATGTGAACAAAAAGAGAGCACGCTTGATAAAGTGTCCCCCAAAACACTGCTTCGCCCACAAAATGGCCGCAAGTGTTGATTTATGGCGCTTTAGGCTTGTCTCCATCGTTTGTGCACACACACAAGCAGCTGTCGCTTTCTTGTTGTGGCATCTGGAGGTCTGGGGGGGGCATGGAAAAAGCAGCCATCATGCCAAGGCAGCGGGGCGACTGTGCCATTACAAAGAGAGCTGAAGATGTGGGAGGGGAGCAGGAGGCTTAACTGAGGTTAAGTAAATGTGTGAAGTAAGATGAGTTACATCAAGATGTCCACGTTTTTCCCAACAACAAAGAGACAATGATGGTCAGTCTGCCAAGAAGTTGTGACAAAGTGTGAAAAAGGGTGACTAAGACTACATCCCAAGAGGACCACGCTAATGTTTTTAGTTGGCTGTGTAAAGATTTCTATCCACAGTGAGACAACCGAGCAACAATAAAACATCAGCGTTTCATAATCTCCCCATACTCCTTAATTGCCTATGCACCAGGAAGCTGTCAGTGTTATTTTCCTGTCGTTTATTCAACAAACTGTCAATGGATAACTTTTTTTGTTGGCATTATGCATAATTGCCATCGGTCGTTCAATTGCAGAATGTCTCAAGCTTTATTTCCATATCCTCTGCTTTGTTCCTCCCATAAGTGTTACCAAGATGACGAGTAATCCCAGCAATATATTCAGCCGTGAAATATCCCCAAGTGTGCCCACACTTTTAGTGAGCTTAAAATGTGCTGTTAGGCAGATACAAGCAAGAGTCAAGCAAAGAGATCTGGAACGGGATTCAAAATTATCTCTTCTGAAACTCTTTGAAGTGTGTCCGTGGGGGTGTTTTCACGTGAGGGACTGCCCCACTTCCCAGCACTGCGTGCATCACTAGACAGTGCAGGATGGATGATTGACAGGGCTGCTCCCTCCACTGTGCAAATTCCTGATTGGACAAACACCTCGCGTGGGTTTTTTGATGCATGATTTCAAACCAAAGCCGACATGGAAGTTTGTTTCCAAAATCTTCCTTATATGAAAGCAAAATGTGTAAAGCAAGAAACAACCTGTGTAGGTACTGAATCTGTCTTCTTTTTAGATTAACATCAGCTAGTTGCAACATTTTCTCTGTAGTTTCTAAAGTTAGTATGCCAAATTTGCAGCCTAGACCTTGCTTCATGCAAATAAGGAGATTGGGCGCCCACTTGAAGCGTAATACAACACTACTGCAATGTAATGCATTGCATATAGATAATAGCTCAATAAGGAGAGATCATTTAAAAGAATTGAGCATGATTTCCTGGAGTACAGAGTTTGAGTAATAAAGTGTTTGGTGATTACACTTTGATGAAGATACACAGCAGAGGGATAGGAAACAGGACAGAACCTCCTGGAGTCTAGGTGTTGGTGGTGGCAGAGATGAAGCAGGTGGAGTCTTGGACAAGGATCTCTAACTTATCAGGATGTGGGCGATAGGGAGGAGGTGGTTGCATGAATGAGAGCTTGAAATGCAAAATGACTGAAGAGCACAGGAAATAAATGCTGATTGGCTCACAGAAGGCAAGCTGGAAAATGATTGGACCAGAGGGATGAAACCTTATGGAATATAAAGAATAAACTAGCAGCTCGAACACTCAGGAATACAGGCAGATGAATGCAAATCCTTAATAAATGTTGACATTAGACTTAAACAGTGACGAGTTGTCCGATTTAAACTTAATTCAGACAGATTCTAGGTTGAGCTGGAAGAAAAGTAGCGGTATGGTTGAACACCACCCTGATAAGCCAGGCATGTAGAGGAGAGAAAATATGTCACATTTGAACATTTCTTTTTTCTGCAATGCTTCCATTGCTTTTCATGCAAACAAGTGCTGCACTGTATGAGCCTCCGAGGCGTGCCCTCTAAAGATTTGTGCTGTTTTAAGTATTCATCTTTAGTGTAAACAGAAGGCTCAGTGGTACAAGGGGGAAAAAGTTTTGGATTTTGTTAGCTTACTGTAGACATAGTCTGAAGGGAATGTAATATTACAAATCTAAAAATAAAGTTTGGTTTTGGTTCTGAATATTTTCCTATTTCCTGCTCTTGCACTGTTGCTTCCACCCACGAGCCGGGTGGGGGCTTCCTTTTTCATTTCACATGTTCTGAATCCCTAGCTTGAGGTCAACACCAGGCTCCAGATCTTATTAATCCTCTCCTCTCTGTTTCTGCAAGTGCATCGCTGAGCTATGTGTTAGCAGCCCAGGAGCAGAAAACCAGGAGATAAATTGGCAGGTGAAAGGTGCCTTAAAAGGTGTGTTCAGCAGCAAAAAGCTACGTCATTGTGCTGTGTTTTTTTTCTTCCTCACACTAAGGGCTCAATGTCTGTATGGTCACGATGACCAGTTATGACTCCAGACTTTTCTTGCGTCACTGTTGTTCTATACCATTCAGTTGGTGTTCCATCCCAGCATATGTATAGTTTGGTGTGTTTGTGTGCCTCTCTGTGTGTTTGTGTATGCAGCGCTTACGCATCGTGACATTTTCCACCTACTCACGACCACACGGAGAGAGAGAGAGAGAGAGAGAGAGCAAACAAATGCATGCAGAAGTGTGAGCGTGACATCTGCAATTACGCACATTTTATATTAACAAGGCAGAAAAAACAAAAAGGAGTGACCAGCTTCTCCACAACAAACAGGATGAGTGGGGGAACAAAGTATACATCTGGCCTCTGCACAGGGGATGCTGAGTTTAGGAGAACATGCGTGAACAAGACTAAGATGTAGTATCAACGGCAGTAAAAACAAATTTTTTTAAAATAAAATTAATTAAATAAATCTCCAGTCAGGCAATATTCATGTCCACAGATTGCACGTTTTCCTGCTTTGACATTCTTATGATTATATCATTAAAAACGGCATCATAAATGTATTTGATTCATGTCGTCCTTCAACCAAAAGGACATTCTTGGGTTGTTATGTGCATGTAGAATAACTCATTCAAGCTCCCACAGCAGAAATACTAGCAATCAAGCAGCATCTCACTTTTCTCTACCAAAACATTTTTTAAATGAATAGACCCGTGCTGCCCATACATATTAACTTTCAGGTTTGGATGCTCAAAATAAATAAATAAATGAAAAATAAAACTTCTAAATGAAGTAAACAACATTAGGAACACATAAAATCAAATATCTTGTCATCTGGTTGCGCTCACTGCCACTCACTGTCCTGAATCATAATTCCTTCTCTTTTAATCAAAACTTAATATTTCTCATTTCTCATATTCCTGCACACCAAAAAAACTAAATTGCTTTTTCACTAAGAGACTTGTGTGGACAATCAAAGAGATCAGACTCTCTCTGGTGCTTGGCAGGAGACATGCTCACACATGCAAACAGCAGGATTACGGAATCTGAGACGGTCTGTCTTTGGAGAACTGACGTAGTTAAGAGGAATACTCACACACACACACGCACACACACACACACACGCACACACACACACGCGCGCACACACAAATGCTGCCACAAATGGCGGTGTGTGTTAGTGTATGGTATATATGTAAGTCAGGCTACAGTGGCACTTATTTCCTTACAACTGATTTAGATATCAGCTGTGAATCTTTGTAGAGACTACAGTACGTAAGTGGTCAGCTTCATTTCCAGCATTTGTTATTGTGTGTAGTGACTTATGTTTCAATTACCTTTCTGTCATGTCCTGGTGTGAGGTGCCAGTCACAACAGAAACACTGATGATTGTTATTTTCTCACTGATAAATTCAAAAACTGTGCTGAAAAAAGCAGCCAGAAATGCACAGTCGGAATCAACGGTGCTGCACAGGCCAATCAAAGCAGATGGTGGCTACGTCATAATGATGTGTAGCTGTACTGAGGTGCGCATCAAGTTACGACAGAGGGGTTTGCAGTTACGATGTATGTTTGGTATTGATTCCCCATAGATGCATACATCCCCAGTTAGAAATATGTTGAGAAATACTTTGGAATATGCTTATTACGTAATTACTCAATGTCTCCTGAGCATGTAGCATGGTAAAATGCGGAATTTAACTTCACAACAGGTGCTAGCATAAACAAGTCAGCAACACCTTTAATTTGGTATCCAGGTTGAATTAACCACTGTTATTCAAGACTCATCTTTGTTTTCTTCTTGAAAAAGGTCATGTGAGGGCGTAACGAACATTCCAGTCCAGCTGGTTGCCTTTCTCTATAATACAGGTATAGTGTGGACACCAGGCATAAATGTAGCAGAAGAGGTTTAAGTGAAAATGTATTAGAGTTGACGCTGCACGCAAAAAGGTGCTCCCATGGCTACAGTTTCTTATAATGCACCTGAATTGCCCCCAGTCTGAGTCACAACCAGATCATTTAGCATTTATTCATGAGGCTGCCTAGAGTACCCTATTTTTTTTTCCCCCAACCATATAAGATCATTAGCATTTCTTTGGAGCCAACACTTTGCTGAAAGATGAAGTGACAATCCAGTACAATGAGCCTCACAGTAAAGTAATTAAAGCTTAACCGAGGTGGTGAGTGCAATTAACAACAACCAGGCTCAGTCGTATCCCTGGGTGGTTCCTGACATGAAAGATAAACAAAAATACACTCCCCCGGCCTCCCGGCTACTATCTAGTTCTTGAAAAGAGCGCTGCTGAGGCTGCTTGACGTTCTCTGCAGGTTTCCCTGATGTAAGGTCAGCGCTGCGCACTGACAGCCTGTGCTCAGACCACGCAGCTTTTATCTTTAGCAGCCCCTCTGCTTCCACGATATGTCACCAATCAGCAACAGGTCTGATAGTCTGCACACACATATGGTGCGGTGTGTTTACCTGAAAAGTCAAATGCAATGTCTTTTTGCTCTAATAGAAACATGGCAGATCTTCCAGCCGATCTTCCAGAGACTGTACATGTCTTAAAATCCTTTCATAGGTAGAGCCATTTAGAATTTGAAAAGTCATCAGTTTAACAATTTATCTAAAGTTACAATATTTTTAATCCTAATCCTTTGACAGGGACTGTGAATAACACATGGATAATTATTACCTGCAGTCAGTGGTGTGTTACAACTTGTTTTTTTAGTTTTATTGGTCCCAAACATTACTGATTTGAATGTTCATAGCAATCCTATTAAGTAATAACTCCTACAGAGCCACTAAGGAGTGAAAAACGGTGGAAATTAATACTGAATATTGCTAGAAAAAACAAAACAAATGGATGTTAATGATGCTCTGTGTCTGCCGAATGTGTGAATAAGCAAACGGTTCATAAGAAGACCAGAAAACAACCCCACAGGATATTTGTGCAAGCTGTTTTCATGACCTACACGTACTGTGTAGAGTTAAGTAAGGTTTAGCAGCTGTGCTTCCACTGCCAATGTCAAGTGGTTTTTCTGCACCTTATATTTTTTTCTACTTTTACACTTTGTTCAGGGACTTTACTGTTATACTATAAAATGAACTCAATGTCCCTATGTGAAGACATTATTTTTAGCTTGGCTGTTGAAGAAAAATTTGAGCTATATTGGCAGCCTTGGCGTCGGCGTCGGCAGTGTCTGTTCCACAAAAACTTTAACGTTGGCCATAACTTCTATACTATTCAAACTAGACCACCCAAACTTTATACAACTGGTCTCCGCCACAAGAGCTACATGCTGATCAAGGTCCATAGCTCTGTCATGCATTTTTGCTTATTTATCCCCCCCCCCTTTTTGACTTTTAAATTCCACAAAAACTTTAACAGTGGCCATAGCCTTTCCACCTTTTTTTCCCCCAAACTTTAATGTTTCTGTTTTTTTTC
>VUQK01014905.1:4957-38428 GCA_015106715.1 Bujurquina vittata
AAAAGGGGAAAGCAGTATTTCATAGTGTAATATAAATAATTCTTATTTATCTAAATGTACACAACTCTCAGTTTGATCTCTCCTTGTTTTCACATTGTCAGTTTTTTTATATATATTTTATATATATATATATATATATATATATAAAACTATCTGCCCATAGTTTCAGGTGATTTGATAAGTGTCTCCCTAAATCCTATGGAATCACAGTCTCTTTGAAAGGAAAGAAATTATTACAGCAATATGCAAATGTGCTAAGCTTCAGGACTCTCCCTGGTATAACCTTGTAGAAATCTATTTTCCATTGTATTCATATTTTCTTTTTTTGTGTGTTTGTGTGTAATTTTCATTTACTAAGTGAAGTCACTAAACACTAATGTTCATTAGGAAGGAAAGGAAATCAAATCAAAAGCGAACCACAGCTCATTGTAAAATGTGCAATTGTTAAAGAAAATGGTAAGGTAATCCAAAATACTACAGTTTAAAAGCCATTACTGTTATCCTTTAATTGGACTGCAGTTAATCTACAATTGAATTACCCTTTTTGTTTGGTTTCACTTTGATGTACAGAAGACTTTAATGACTCAGGAAACACTGTTCAGAGCAACAAACCTTAGTGAGTCAGTGCTCCTTTGATATTTTACAAACTGTAAATCACAAACAGATTTTTCTTTACCCAGGCATGAATACTTTGCTTTACACACTCGTCATACAAAACACACTTTTGGCAGTATTGGAAGTGTGAAATATGACCTGGTCCTGTAGCGCGCGAAAGCCGAACCAGATCATCTTCTCATCTCCGTGGGTCCTGTCAAACTTTCAGGAGACAGTGGCAGCAGCACCAGAGTTAAGAGTACAAACAACACACGTCATTGTTTTGGGCTGAATGGCGTTTTACTCTAATAAGATAAATCTATCTTTTTAAAACTAGTATATGGTCACTAGATGTGACTTACAGCAGTATAAAAGCTATTATGTAATTGTAATCAGTGTGTAACAGTGCACTGTGTAGATCTAATAAAATAATTTGAACATATAACCAGTGAAAATCTGGCAGCAGAAGAATGAAGAGTAATCTGATCGCATTAAATACAAGAAACCAATTATACACTTGTCATGTAAGATTCGTCGTCTTTCTGGCACTTCAAAATGTGCTTAGGGTTGCAAATGATGGCTTTAGTTCTCTCATTCATGTTTACATATATATCTATACATATCTATTAGATATATATAGATACATATGGATTACTGCACCAGTCCTCTGTTTTGTATGAGTTTCAAGCAAAAAGCAATAATATCAATGAGTTGCATTGATTGGACTTGGAGTTCCATAAGGCACTGATAGGAGGGAACCACGTTGGCTCATCCCATGACCAGTCCAGTCGTGTCGTCATTGCAGATTATCGTGCCGAGTCCGCCAAGGAGGATCTGGCTTGAAGCTCAATCCCCGTGATCCTGTGCCTTTCTTTGATATAGTCACAGTTGTAGGGGAAATGGAAATGTTTCCTAAACCTGTGACAGCATAAAGAACAGAAGCAAATATTGGGTAATTAAGTTTTTTTTTCTCCAACAACTCCTGTTAAACACATGATTTTTTTTAAAGTCTGCAAATTGTCTGAAGTCCTCTTTTTTTTTTTTAAATAAAGTTTGGTTTGAAACGCTCAGCAACAAAAATTATTTTTTAACTAAATTAACCACAAAGAGGGAAAAATACACCTTTCTTCTTCCATCCTAATTTGCTTCATTGCGACTGTGCCAACACGGTTTGCGGTAAACAAAGGCAAATGACTCCCTCAGCTGTGATTAGATTTTGACTAGTTGACGTACGTGACATCATCATCATCCAACCAAATTCAGCCCACTTCAAACCAGTCAGAAGAACACAGAATAACACCACACAGGCCTCTTGTGTAAACAGTCAAAATGCAAGAAAGAAAGGGAAAAAAAGTGTGTGTTGGTGGATTCCTTTACTCAGAATGAGGAACTGATTGAGAAAATGTGTTCTGAAGGCAGTGAAAATCTGTTGACAAGTCACACTTTATGTCTGATGAGAGCACATATGCAAACAATCTGTGCAAGTGCAAAATGAATATTTAATTGTGTGCTTATCATGCACGCTTATCTTTGTTCAGAGCAGTTCTGTAGAATTGCTGTAGAGGTATTCTCCAGCTTCTCACTAGCCTCTACTGATATTTTCTGCTGAGTTTTCCTGGAAGTAGAAATGTATGTGGAAAAAGAGCCCACAAAAACAGGCCAGAATGTTCTGTGGATCATTCAGAATGATGTAGTCTAGATTTTTGGTATGGATAAGGTGGATGTTTTTAAACCTGCAAAACACTATTTATATTAGCAATGACTATATGTGCAATATGGTGAGGGTCGCTTGTAGTGATAAACCCTCAGAGAATTATCACACAACCCATATTCCTTTAGCACTAGATAGTTTAGCACGGTTTGGCTCATTTCTCTTGGTTTTGAATTTCTATAAAATAAAAAGGTGCCTACTGTTGCTTCAACCCACTTGTTTGCGATTGCTTGTTTTTGCTACTTTGTGCATTGCTGCCTTTTTGTTTTGTGTTGTCTTTTGAAGCCAGACATCACAAGAAAGAGGCGTCTGAGTATCTGAGGATACTGCATACAAACACGCTGCTTTATCATATGTTTCACTCTAAATGGGACCATCGTGTAATAAATGATAATGGCAAAAGATAATGCCGTATTAAGTAAGCTACAATTAGCAAGAATCTAAACTAATTAGGAAATCTTTTACAACCTGTCATAAATAAAGGGAGAATTAGGATAATATCTCTGTAGACTTCCATATAGCAGGACTTCTTTTTTGTAACCTGCTGGTATTTAGAAAAAAAAAATGCAGGTTTAGGTTTTTTAAAAATATATATATAGTCAGGGGTTTTACAACATCTAATGTGGTTTGGAAATTCAGTGCACTCTTTAATGTGCATTCTTTAATGCATGTAGAGGAATTTCTGAATTCCTCCACATATAGTGACAGTCACCTGCACAGTGACAGGCACTTGGCAAACTTGGTTTTACACAGGAACATAACCAGACTGCAACCACTTGGTAACCAGCTGAGTAAAGAAACGTGCTGCAGACTTGTTGGGTTAATCGGTGCAGAGTGACTCTGACTGATTGCAATGTGTTGGCAATCTGACAGCAATAAATTGCAAACCTTCACCAACCTGTTTGAGAGTGACTACAGTCAGTCTGAGTCCAAACAAAAACTTGAATTTTTTGCAGTTTAGCTGAGCATTGCACAGTCTGACCTTGGGGTGAATTTGCTTGGAGGTCCAGTCCTGGGAAGATTAGTCTTGAATGTTTTGCACTTGTAAATAATATTTCGCCCTTCAGAATGATGGGCTTCAAATTGTTTGGAAATAGACTTCCCAAATCGATGGGAAGCAACAATTGCATCTCTAAGCTTATTGCAGATGTCTTTTTTTTTCTTTGGCATTGTGTTAACACGCACCTGAATGCTGCCAAAATGACTGTTTTTATAGAAGTGCTCACACTTGCTGATGATCATTTAATCAAGTGCATTTGATTAGCGGCACCTGGCTGCTACTTAGCCTTTTAATTCATGGGGAAGCAGTAACAGGGCACTTAGTTTTTTCATGCACTGCTTTTGCATTATGGCTTAATTTTTGTTAAATAAATAATGACACAATGTAATAGTCATGTGTTGTTTATCTAAGATTGTATTTGCCTACTAAGAAGCATTATCATGTCCTGATACGTAAACCTTAGAACTCAGAGAGGGCATCATTGCTTTTTACCTTGAGTGTATGTGTTACAGCACAGGAAAAAAGTACAGGATAAACTAGTAAATTGATATGATCATGCATATAGCCCCAGGTGCTATCCACACAGCTATATGTTACATGGTATAAACAGTGTCTCAGAATTTTAAAATTTGAGTAGGCGTGTGTGTTCCGCTTCGTCCAACATGACAACCACAAACAATTTTACAAGTAGCAGCAACATACCAAACGCAGAGCTAACTCTGATATAGCGGGGAGCTAAATGATTCAGCCGTCACAGTGCCATGGGGACAATGCGGACAGTAATGAGAGACGACGTACCTCTAGATCTTAACGCTCTCGGTTCCATATACGTTGTAGCCTTCTCTGTATGTGGCAAAGTTCTGGGTGTTGGTCGGGGGAGTCGGCTTAAAATTCTGGGCATTCTTGGCCATTTTCAGCCGTTTGGTTTCTTGTCGTGATTTATAACAGAACTCTATCAGAGCCACCATCATGGCCAGCCCCAGCCCTCCGACCAGAATATAGAAGACACCAGCCACATTGCTTAGGCTGAGAGCACTTGTCTTGTCCTGGGGGAAAGTGAATAACATCGTTAAGAGTTTTGCAGTGAAGCAAGGGCAGCAGAACAAAATGCAGCCTGCATCCTTCAAACTGAGCCTCGACTCAACGGTAAAACTGACTTCGTAGTAAATTGTAATACTGTAGATTACTGCTGCTACCAAAGGGAGTTTATGGTTACTAACAGCTACAAGCAATACAGATTAAACATGTAATAAGGTGCTAAAGCTGTAATTTGGACTGAAATTATATTATTATGTTACAAATTAATAAGGAACTTCAGATTGCTAAAGTTAAACCATTCTCCTCTAAAGAGAAAGAAGCCAGCTCTTAGCAGTTTTTTCCCTTTTTTTGCTGGTGAATGTAGAGCTACCCTGGTCCTACGCTTCATACATGTAAAATGGCTTCTGCTCTTGACCACATAAGGAAGCTGGTCAGTATCGCATAGGTCGACAGCTGTGAAAATCCCTGTCCTTTCCACTAATGGCAACACTCTCATACAATACAGTCAAATTCATAGTAGATGAATGATAGCTTGATTAAAGAACACTATATATCAAACCATTTTGCTGCTGTTTACCTACCAAACATATTCAATAAAATTTGTTCATTGGAGTTTTACTATTTGCAGTTTAACCCTATGAGCATGGAGGTACCATGAAGCTATCTAGCAACCCTAACCTGTAATCTGAGGCTTTGACTGGATCTCAGAGGGTTAAATAGTGGGTGTATTACATTCCTCGACTTCTTGTAATGTGCAAACAAAACCTCTAACCTCATCTGAAAGCAGCCACACGATTTAGAGGACACCCTACGGCGCTCTCTCCGCTTCGAGAAGTTGAATTTGTGTAAATCATCACAATAAGAGGCTTTGCTTGTTCATCACACCACAGGAGGCCAAAGAATCTAATAGACACATCTCGATGCAAACTAGTAACAACACAAATAAATCAAATTTTCATTAACAGTGTGGTAAATAGAAGCAGCAGCATAATGGTCAAAGTATCATGAATGTCAAGAATGAAAATGAGCAAAAATAGCATTTATCAACAACTATTAACTGCTGTGATTCAATCAAAAGAGTGTGTCTGAAAGGCACTTTAGAAATGTCCCCGCAGCATTATCATTACAGTTTTCACAAAAAAAAGGAGAGTTTATGTTGTCGAAAAGTATCTCATTTCTACAGCATAAAAAGAAAAAAAGGTGAATCTGGGGAAGCAGTGCCTTCAATTAAAGCCACCGTTAAGCTGCGTTACAGCTTGTGGCGGAAAAACAGAAGAAAAGAAAGATTATGTGTGGCAAATAAACAGAATGCATACTAGAGATGTTAGAGAAGTCTTGTCTTGCATATGAACAGTACGTCAAAATGCAATTTGGAATCAGTACAAAAGACCTGCAGCGACTGACCTTACTTCCAGAGTCCTTGGTTCCACATTCACCCTTATCGTACCACCATTTGTTTTTCAGCTTGTCTAAGATGCCTTGTTCACTGAGTTTCAATACTGCAAGGTTTACAGGAGTTCTTCACGTGGGAAATAACATAAATAACATTATATTATGTTATTTTATGTTATTCAACTTTTAAACTACTACATACTTTACAAAGCGATAAAGCAGGGCACCTGGCTATTCAACATCACAAAGAGCAGGCATTCTACCTATTACCTTTAAACCCCTAGTCTAAAGCCAGGACCTACCCATATCGCTTTGAGTAATCGGCAGACGCTGTTCATGGGGCGACAAGCAGGTACGCGAAGTACGATCTGCAAGTCTGTAAATGTCAAAAAAAAAAAGCACCATGGCGCATTGGTTTTGGGGGTGAGTGGTTGCAGAGGCTTTCAGCACAGCATCTAACAAGTTCGTTCCAACATGAGCGTTGTCTTAACAAACAGAAAAATCTTAGCAGCGATGACTACCTTTGCATGTGCAGTGTCAGTGTAATCCTGTGATGGCCAATGCTGCTGTCACTGCAGTGACAACAGTCAATTCTGGAGGTATTACAACCCATTTCCTATTCAAGCAGCTGTGCCCAAAAGTGAAGGCCTAATTAATTCTCGCATGTTCTATCCTGACATATCGCTAAGAAAACCTTATCTTCCAATTACGCCAGATTAGTGTCAGATGAGTGTGTCCCAACTAAACTGCATGGTGCTGCAGGACTAAGCTCAGAAGAGTCAGTGGAATAACTCAACTCAGATTTGCCGCACAAACTGACATTTGACACAGCTGTTTCCTGCTGCTTGATTTTTCTAGAAGCTATATCATGATATTGTAATATTGTATGTCAATATAAATTTGCATAATATTCTATTGGGGTAAATTTCCTTTCAGGGGGAAAAAGAAATGCAAAGCTCGATAAAGATCACATTTTGTAGTCATATTATGACTATATTTGTTTGGGTCAATCTCTGTTAGAGCAAAAAGCAAATTGGAAGCAAAGAAAAAGTGGATCGATAAATTAGTGACCTGACTACTCCCTGGGAATAATGTCCCCCGGGGGGATCTCTGCAATGCATAATGCACTGAGAGAAGATTACACCACTATATATCCCTCATCGCCAATCTGGAGAAACAGACTGTGAAGACCATACCATTGTCTTGGCTTGGATAGACATTGATTAACAATGCAATTACCCTGTAACATGTTCTGCGTCTGAAACTCAATCTAGGCTGCGCTGTGTTGTGCCTGAGGGCAAAAAAGAGCAGTGTTAACTGTGTGTGCATGCAGCTGTGTGCACGTCTATGTGCATCTCCTGATTTCGGCTGGAGCATGTAGTTGTGAGCAGGATGGGGCCAGGCGATTCACTGTTTGGAACCCAGCGCTTCAGGCTGCTTTATTTCCACCTAATCAGACCTTTCCACTGAGTCCTGGAGAGTCAAAACAAGCCAGGAAACAGACAGACGGTACATACCTGTGCATGATAATAGATCGATGGCACCACAAGAGGCAGGCGCTTTCAAATGCTCTGTGCAGCTCAGGGAGGCTTCCTGATCTCAGTGACTACAGAACATTGCGATGTTAGCGACACATTGAAGAAAGATGTGACTTCCGAACAAGACTTTTCAGTAATGAAACCCCTTATTTAACTTTATTTGATATATGCCCCATGAAGCCTCTTATGGTGATTCCAAAAGTGAATTGCTGCTGCTTACCTGCTCATTGTAGTCCAAGCCAATCCATGACAAATGACAGAGTGTACAGACACAATCTGCACTTCATGGGATCTTGCAGCTTGACTATAATGTCACCAGTTACTAAACTTATATCATCATATGTGCACTGACAGCATCATCTGTCATTAAAATGACCTGCATTTTAAAAGATGTAATGCTCATGCCTTATGGTCTATGTAATCTGGTGAAAGTAGCACAATGCTTAATGGCACATAGGTCTAAGTGGCATTGCACTAAGCTGCCACGGAAAAGCCATCCATCATTTAACCACATGTAAAGACGGAGCAATCTGATGGTCAAAAGGGTCACAGCTGGGCTATTAATGTGTTCAATTAGAACCACATGTAGTGGAACCAAAGCACAGGTTGTTTATCAGATCTCCTATTAAAAAGTCTTTTTGTTTAATTAGACTTCTCACGTTTGCCTGCAATGCTTAGTCCCCTCAAGACGCCGCTGTTCCCCTTGCTTTCCTCTCGGCCTCTGCTGAGCAGCCGTTTAGAGTTTCTATAAGGTGAATTAGCTTTTAGGTTCATGGGCTGTGGGCCACTGTCACTGATGTGAAGCAATAGTGTGGCCGTGTTTTACAGGATTAGCGAAACTCACCTCACCTACTTCACCTAAATGGAAGCCTTTTCAGTTCAGTGGAACTGGCAAAGTCTGTTCTTGAATTAGACCAACTTGGCTACACTCATCATCACAGCTAGCTTAAATAAAGCCTTAATATCTGACACCTGGTGATCTGTCCTACATGCGAGTCAGGGTGAATAAACAAGGCTCAGTCTCGGCAGGGAACACATGTTTATATTTTTCTTTTTAAATTTTCCAGCAAATACTAGGAAACATATGTGCTAAGTCTCATTTGTACTCTTTTTCTGTGTAGAGGATTACAGTCAACACCCACAAAATATTTTTCTGTCTGTTAAGCAAGAGCTCCTTAGTTTGATCTGAGCTGGTAAGCCGTCTGGTCAGACTATGGGTAAATTTGGTAATCTGCCTTGGGGGCAGCAGCAGGTTGGTTGGGGAAGACATTTGGTTTGGTTCTGGTTGATTTGCCGTAACAGCCTTGCCGATTACTCTGCACTATGGTACCCGATTGTGGTGACATCGAGGCTGACCTTGGAGTCACCTCCCCCGCTGCCGCACTCTCCCTTGTCGTACCACCATTTGTTTTTCAATTTGTCCAAGAGGCCTTGCTCATTCAGTTTTAACACTGCCAGGTTAACAGCATTTCTTGAAACGATAAAACATAACTTGTAAGAAAATGAACAGGTCCGTGAGAAATCTAATATAGAATATTAGTAAAAAATAGTGATAATAAATATCAATGGTTCATAAGGGGAGCACGGGAGGGACAAATTGGTAAAGAATTTGACTGGTGTGGAAGGGTAAGAAGCATTTTTACAGCAAAGAAAATGTTAAATATTAGAGAGGTGGCATGGAGGGTCACATTGCTTGTAACTGAAGTGTGCGGGATGGGGACATTCTGTCATTGATAATTTAGAAACAAGAACATCCAGCATGCAGCTTAACATTCATCACAACTGACAGACCAGCATTGGAACTAGCAAATTAATCAAAGAAATACTTCAGTGTTGAATTAAAAGAAAAAGGGGGGCACCACAGAGACAAGAAGAGAGGAAAGGTAGGAAGGAAAAGAGACAAAACAAACAAAAGGATGGAGGAAGGTGACACGCGTGCACGACGACGTTCAAACGGACACAATGGACGTGACTAATATACCGATAACCTTAAGAGACGGGAGAAAATAACAGACACAAACCAGATATGTAGGACAGGAAATCAAAAATGGCTCAATGTGTTGATTCAATTCAGATAACTCATAATACGGTTCACTCAGAGATGCACTTAGAAAAAAAAAAGTACTGAGGAAGAAGAGGATGACAAAAGGAAACATCAGGGTAGGTGGAATACTATAACAACATGGAGGATATTGTTATAATATCCCACCCACCTTAATGCAGAGCCTTTTGGTGTGGCCACACCGTAGCCTTTTGAGTCGAGGTTGCCGCCCACTTTCATGGTGTCACACGGCTTCCGCTGCTCTATGTACTCATTCATAGTGGATTCGAGAAGAAAGGCAAACTTGCCCTTCGACTTTCGTACCCGGGAAACCCCATCTGGTGTTGTCTTGGCAAAAACGGAAGGTTCGGCAGATTTCATGTATGACCACATTTTCTCATAAACTGCTATTTTGGAGCGCTGCATTCAGGGGAACACAGAGAGAAAAGAGAAACAGTTAGGTTATGCACACTGGCAGCCATGAAAACAGTCACACAGCAACAACATTGATATAGGACTGTACTGTCAGTGTGGAGCTGGGGCCGTAATGACCCTATTACTCTCCTAGATGTATGTAGTGGCATTTCTGAAGGTGCAAACACAAAGGAAGGTTGATGCCAGGTGAATAAATAAACAGACTCAGGGCCAGTTGTTAGAGGCTGGAAGGTTCAGGTGAGCTGTATTAGCTGACGACCCTCCTATGCCAGCCAACTGCCCTCTAATATAGGCTAGGACCGCCTCCAAGACAGTGGGAGGGAAGTCACGCTCACACAGCTCCCTACTCTAGCTCTATATTTAGTGCACAGACATGAGTACTATCAATATTTTCATCTAACGCTCAGCAAGAAATTAAGTGTATTTTCCATAATTCCCAACTGACTCGGCTCTGAATCGCAGGGGAGATAACTGCTGCTGTAGGCAGGTGTTTTGAATTGTTACCACACCTGCTGTGACATCGCAGATCGGGGCACGAACAGAAGTGCAACATTTCATCGCGTACTGAGCGCTGCACTAACAGACACGAGCCTCTTGTAATTCAGAGTGGATTTAGCCTTTAAGTGTAAACGGTGCTGCAGAGGTAGTGGGCTTTTTGCCAGCAGCCTGAAGTCTGACAACCTGGCAGCTCAGCAGAAGTAAAATGCAGCACATGTTTAGTATCAGTATCAATAAAGAGAGGTGACCTCTTCCTCCTCAGTTTACGTTCCTACCAGCAGGTCACGGCTGCAGTCACAGCCATCACGGGTTTGAGTTTATTCAAATCAATCCTTTTAGAGGTTGATGCTATTGATGCACGCATTTAATTTGATTTGTGCTTATGTAACTTTTTATGTCATGACCTTCTGTATCATGCAGCAGCTACAAATCTATTGAAAACTCAAGAACAGATGGATACATTGCATGTTAATTCCAGATGGAAAAATGTTCCACTCTTAGTTCTCCAGTGAATATTTAAGTGCAGATATTCACCACATACAGCACCAGTCAAAAGTTTAGGGAAAATTGGCGAGGTACTGTACATGTGACTCCTGTGAAATAGAAGCTGCACTTTTATATACTCACCTTGCAGCGCTTTATTTATGGATTATCACTGTTAAGTATGATAATATCAGGGTGCTTTTGATGGATGATTTTTGTCAATCTTAGTATTCAAGTCTCTCAAATGTAGTCATATATTGTGTTATTTATCTGCATAATATTTTATGCTGCACATCTTTGAGCCAAACAAAGACAAGTCCTGGTTTTACTTCAGCATCCCTTAGATTTAAGTGTGAATCTGTAAATTTTACAGTTTAAGGTCCACCAGGAATTGCATCAGTCCTTCTGCATCTACAGAAGCTACAGAAAAGGCACAACCTTGCAACTCCTTTTATATCTTTATTAAAAAAAAAACACTCTAGCAGTGACTTCTACTTGTGTCATACCTTTTTTTCTGCATTTTTAAGTACCCCCCAAAATTAGCAAGTTCCCTTTTTATTATTGTTTTGGTTCCTGTGCTCAGTTTGGATCAGTACGCATCAACACTGACTGACTGAACCCCAAACACAAAAATACGGTCCTTTTTGACTCAACAGAAAAGCAAAACAAAAACAGCCTTTCTGATATTTCTGCCTCGAGTACACGAGTGATCTGAAATATGCTGGTCATTGACAGTGTCAAGAGCTCCTTCTGTAATGGCATCTTCTTTAACTTATTTGACCTGCTAACTTCAAGTCTGACGCCTTCACCTCTGTGGCCCGGTCTGCTGCCAGCTGGAGCAGCTACAGACATGCACAGCCCTACTCTGACACTCAGTACGCTGCTAAAAATGGCCAGCGAGAGGCTGATCGCTGGGCACCAGGGAGTAGGAGTACACAGCTGTCTACAATAGAGAAGAGGGGGAAAAAACAGAAAGGCTGCATTAAACTGGGCTAATGTGACCCACACTTGCGAAAAACGGCGAGGGGAGGGTCTCAGAGAGAACTTTGGTTTGAACTCATATTTATCAACGGAGTCTGTGTGATTGGTTTAATCCAGATTGCATGTTCAGTAGTTGCGTGAGTCAGTCCTCCATTATATCTGTTAGGTGAGAGTAAATGAAAACATAGGAGTGAAACGGCAAACTGTGTCAGCTCGGCAACGTGTGCAGCAACATAAATAATTCACCAGAGATGTAACGGATTGTGGGCTCGGGCTAGTAAGTGAATCATTCTCGACATATGCACAATTTCAGTTCAGTGGAGTGTTCATGTAAACACTGTTAGCATGACAATAATGCCTGATGACAGGCCTGACCATAGTGTGTAAACTCCAATTCTTCTCTGGGTTGCATGTAAATGTATGCTTGTCACGGGCAGGCTGGTCATCTGTGTTGAAATCTGTGAAACTCCTCGCGCTGTCAAACTGATATACCCACTGAGAAATCTTCCCAGCACCGTGGCTTAACTGAGACAAATTATTCTCAATTAACGACTGGTGTAACCACAACATTGAGAGTATGACAAGCTGGTCATGTCCTCCGGCCAGTGAGAAATTTGGGTTTACTGCCCGTCATCCATTCTGAAAATAAAGTAGTTCTTCTTTCAGCAACCAGTTTATCTTTCAGCAGCTGACAGAGCTGAGACTGACTCATGGCCCTGTATGTGTCTGACACGCTGTTGGCATCCCAAAACGGAGACAACAGGCCAAATAAAGCATGTGCACTCATTCTGTTTTTTTTTTAATTTAAATTTTTTTTTATCTGCATTCAATATTTAGTTAAATGCACGGTTAAGGATCTAATTACAACTCATTTACTGTATGTTCATGATCAGTGGAAATAAATTAAGTAAGCAACTAAACAAGATCAGGGCTCATTTAGCACAAAGCTGTTATTAAAATGTTATTAAAACTATCTCCGATATTGCTGCACTCATGCACTCGTCTCCCCTCTTTTATTTGTCACTCTAACATGATCGCTGTATACAACACAGTGAAGTGCAACAAGCTAGTTGGTTAGTGACAGCAAGTCTCTGTGAACTGCTGTATGCTAGAGAGTGGAGTTAGGAAAGGCTATCTCAACAATTAATCGCAAAATATCCTAATAACATGCAGTATGTGATGTTATGAACATGGGAGTTAATGGTGGAAATTTCTTTTAAATAAATAGTTTGACATTTGGGTAAATTTAGTTTAGAAGGAACTGGATTTTTTGCTGAGATTTACATGAGACATTTATCATAATTCACCGTTAAATTGTATTAAGACTTGAATAATGCAATATTAGCTCCTTGGCTACTTTGAGTGATAGACGGGTACAACACAAGAGGCTGTAGCTACAAGCTGTCTGCTCGCCTTCATCTTTACTACAGTCACACTAGGGGAAATAGTGGTTTGGCAGCTGTGACACAACTAAAAATGACCACAACCAAGTACAGTGCAATGAATTTGTGATCTCTTGGTTTTGAAATGGTTGCTCTGAAGACAGGAGCTAGAGCTGCGACTGCTCGCAGTCTTTGGTGCATCAAGACGGGAATAAAACAGCAATATGATGGCATCAGTCTGCTCTGAGTTTGTGACAATCTAACTGCAAAATCACAGGTGCTCAGCAGGTTTATTTTTATAAAGAATATAACTAGAACACAACCAGTGAAGTCGAGACGCCCCTTGCAAAGAGAAGGGCCACAGTTTTACTGAGCTGTGCTCATCAGCACAGACTGACTGCAACATGTCAGCAATCGGTCTGGTTTTATAAATTAGACACAATTTTTTGCAAACCTTCGCCAGTCTGTCTGAGAGAGCTCGCAGTCAGTCCCAGTTAGACTATGATTGTTTGGATACTCTCTCATTAATTCAATTAAAGTTACTTTTTGCTCCAAAAGAGGTGACAGTCAAGTTCCCAAACCTGTGGGCGACATTACAGAGAAGATGTGTCAAAATTCTGATCTGCTGGTTTGTAAGAAAGCCAAAGGGTGTATTTCCAAAAAAAAATCTTTATATCTTTATATATTCCACATATTTACACTGGTCCATGGTTTATATGGTTTTTATTTACCAGGTTTAAGTATCAGAATGTCAGAAATAAAGAAATATATGTTGGTAATTTAGAGAATGCAAAACAGATTTGCAGTGTTTTATAGCTGAGGGGCTTTGATAGCCATTTTTAGAAAAAATTTCTGAAGACCAGAAAAAATAACTAAAGTGAATGTTTGAAAAATTACCATACTATTTATCATCATATATTATGAGCCCGAACGAGCATGTATTATCTGTATTAAGTGAGACATCCTCTTTGATGATCACATTGAAAGGCATTGATAGCTCCTATTAATCATTAGTGTCTAATCTCCAGATTTCAAAAACCTTTCATCACAAACACTCCCCTACATTGGCATTTCCAGTTTGTAGGCAGAAAGAACCCATATTTATCACTCAAGACAAAGTCACTACATGCCTGTCAATTATCTCCTCAGGAGCACCTTTGATAAATCCCATCCTGTCTAATACATCATGGGTTAGAGCATTTACAGATTGGAAGTGCTGCTTATGGAGCTGCCTTTAATGCAATGACTCACCAGGAAGCCACTAAAATATTCAATTTAATATCTATTTGAAAAAACAAAATAATACATCCAACAGATGAGGAGGTATTTTAAAGGGTTGCTCCATGTGCCAATCATCTAAAATATACTACAGAATGCAAGTGAATAAGGCAAATTGAGAACAGTTTTTGTTTTTTATCTATCCATTTGCTTCTGTTTATCCAATTCAGGATTGTGGAGGGGTTGGAGCCTCTCCCAGCTGTCACAGGGCAAGAGGCGGCGTACGCCCTGACTGACATTTCACAAGTCTGTCACAGAGCTAAAGCAAGGAGACAGACAACCATTCACACTCACATTCACACCTACTGCCAATTCACAATCCCCAGCTGACCTGACATGAGTGTCATTAGACTGTTGGTATCATTTTCCAGTAAATCCTGAATGTTTTGGGAATCTGATTTTCTTTGCAGCACAACATCTTTACTAAGCGGGCACATTTTTCATGCGTTTAGTTAATGTATGAAAGCGCTGCAGTGCAGGAGACAGCAAGTTACAGATGACCTCCTCAACACCGATCATACTGAATGCTCCGTTTCAGTGCTTTTAGACCTCGAGTCAGTTTTTCACAGCAGATCATGCTATTCTGCTCGAACACCTTCGTAAATCTCCTGGGTCAAATATTACACTTGGTTAGATCCCTGCAAAATCCTTCTCTCACTGGAGTTAAACACTATAAACAAAAGCAAGACTCTTTCATGCCAAAGATAAAATATAATCAGAATTTCGTCTATTTTGTCTGTGATGCGTTTTCTGCACACGTGCATAATTTAATTATGCTCAGAGCGACTTTGTCCTAACAAGAAAGCCCTCCAGCCGACAGCAAATCACCCAATCCGACACACAGAAACATGCTGTGTTTATGCTGTCTGTAAATCTCAGAAGAGATTGTAGGACGTGGTTTCATAACTGTGAAATGATGCGGTGTGAACCATCCCGATCACTCTCAAGTCTAAAGGGAGAGCGGGGTTTGTATATACCGAAATGTCTCAGGCTCACTCCAAGCAATCACACCAAGAGAACGGCTAGGACTAAAAATAGACACAGCTCAGAGCTGGACATCGGATGTGAATGACATTTCCATTTTCAAGGAATAGGGCGTCTATTGTGAAATTGCAGTTTTGTGACAGAGGCCAGCAAATGGGAATTATAATGACATTTTCTAGTTGCTCTTTAAAGTTTTTCCAAAGTTTCAAACACATCAGACACATCAGACTGAACAATCATTGCATTTCACGTCCTCCTCCGCGAATCACCGAGAAGCTCTCAGATCTGGCAGCAATTAAGACAGAACTGCATCTACGCAATCAGACGCACAAATGCAAAAATGTAGTAGCATTAATTAACATGCAGGCTTATATATTACCTTACCTGCTTTTCTAAATGAGCAACACTAACCAGTTGATTTTTTATTTAGCTGCAGTCCGCTCTGTTTCCTTTTATAAGGCATTTGCTTGTGCACGTTCCTTTGCTTCTGAAGCACTTTTGAGTAAATTAGTGAAGACAGTGAGGCTAATCAAAGTCTGATTAATGACACTGCAGATGGCCACATGAGGAAGCATAACTGTCCCAGTTTCAGAGCTGAATTGTTCCTTTTGCCAAAAAGCTGGGAAAAATGATTTTGATAACCAAAGTTAATTTTGTGGACTAAATGGATTTGTGAACAGGCTGATAACAGGCATTGCCTCTGAAGCTTAATGCCATCATTTAGTTCTGTGGTAGTCACATGCAGACTGATGCTCTTCTCTGAAAGAAATATGAGCTCAACACAGTTATTCATTCCAGGGCAGCATTTTAAAATCATTAAACAAAACAAATGCATGCAATTCTCTCTGAGCTGTTCACGTCTTTACTAATGTTTAAATCCTTTTTATAAAGAGCAGTATAGCCCAGTTTAAAGATGTCCTGAATTAATCGGATATAGTTGTAGTGCATTTGGTCTCGTTTCAGTACTTTGAAAGTGCTGCACCAAGGAAAAAAAATTTGATTATTTACCTGGCAGATAATAAATCAAAACATGCAGGACAGTTACTGTACAGAGATTCAACTTAGTGGAGGATCGGTTATACAGTGCAGTGGCAGGACAGTAACAGCCAGAGGAGACACTCACCCTAAAAAACTCCTTAGTGGAGCCGGAGTCTAAAGTCCCATAGGCGATCTCTGTCTGCTTGGCCAGATCCTCGGCACTCTCAATCGGAGAAACCATCCTCTCCACAGTGAGGAAGGCAGCCAGGTTGGCCGTGTAGGAAGAGATTATGATGAGGGTGAAAAACCACCACACTCCTCCCACGATACGGCCGGACAGAGACCTGAGAGGAGTTAAAAAAAAAAAGAAAAGAGCAGAGATAGGAACGGGGAATCAGCGTGCTCGCATCAACATGTTAGGGAGGAAGGGATTGTTTCCCACTGTGTCTCCTGTGTTTGCCTAGAGGTTTTTTCCCCATCTCAATAGATTTATTCTTTGACTCTGCTAGGGCACATTGGCAACATTCATAGTTCAATAAATTGCCTTATTTAACCTTATCCTGATTCAGATTCTGAATCTGAATCTAAGCCAAACCTTTAGAGCAGTCTGAAGCCTGAGCTTTTGGTTGATAACATGATTTAAAACTCTGACCAGCATCTAGCTCTGTAACACAATCTACATGGCAGAAAACAGTGAAAAGCACAATAGGTCCTGATTACCTAGAAGAATGTTACACTTTTGGAAAGTTACAGTGCAGACTTATCCACATGTCTCTGCTGATCCATGCTAATACAATCTTGAGTAAAATATGTTTTAGCTATTAGATTCTTCAAAGTAGGCAACTTTTGCTTTGATTACAGCTTTGCAATCAGCTTCATGAAGTAATCACCTGAAATGGTTTCCCAACAGTCTCGAAGGAGTTCCCAGTGGTCCGGAGCACTTGTTGGCTGCTCTGCCTTCTCTCTGCAGTCCAACTCATCTCAAACCATCTCATTTGGGCTTAGATCAAGTGATTGTGGAGGCCAGATCATCTGACGCAACACCCCATCACCCTCTTTCTAGGTCACATAACCCTTACATAGCATAGTGTTTGTGGTCATTGTCCTGTTAAAAAAAAGGGATGGTCCCACTAAGCCCAAACCAGATGGGATGGCATGTCGCTGCAGAATGCTGTGGCAGCCATGCTGGTTACGTGTGTTTTGGATTTTGAATAAATCACCAACAGTGTCACCAGCAAAGCACCCCCATACCATCACACTTCCTCCTCCATACTTCACGGTGGGAACTACACATGTAGGAACCATCTGCTCACTTTTTCTGCATCTTAAAAATACACGGTGTTTGGAACCAAAAATCTCAAATAGACCAAAGGACAGATTTAATGGTCTAATGTCCATTCCTTGTGTTCCTTGACCCAACCCATTATCTTCCTCTTGTTGTTCTTCCTTAGAAGTGGCTTCTTTGCAGCAATTCGACCATAAAGTCCAGGTTCATGGGGTCTCCTGTTACTTGAACTCTGTGAAGCATTGAGCTCTTATCTGGGGTGCTGTTAACTTGCTGTTTCTGAGGCTGGTAACTCTGAAGAACTGATCAACACATAAAACTCTTGGTCTCCCTTTCCCGGTGCAGTCCTGATGAGAGCCAGTTTCATTATAATGTTTGATGGTCTTTGTGACTACACTTTCAAAGTTCTGACGTTTTTCTTTACACAGTTGAGTATTTCTCGCTATAACATGGATTAGAACATTACTCAAATAGGACTATTCACTGTATACCAACTCTACCACTGCACAACACAACTGATGGTCTCAAACACATTAAGAAATTGAAGAAATTAACCCTTGACAGGCACAGCTGCTAACTGAAAGCCATTCCAGGTGACGACCTCATAAAGCTGACTGAGAAAATGCCAAGATGTGCAAAGCTGTCATCTAAGCAAGAGGTGCCCAATTTGAAGAATCTAAAATATAAAACATATTCTGGTTTGTTTAACCCTTTTTTTGGTTTGCTAAATAATTCCATATTTATTTCTTCATTGCTTGGATGATTTTAATATTAATCTACAATGCAGACAATTTTTAAAGAATGAAAAACCACTGATTTAGAAGTCCTGTCCAAACTTTTGACACTTACTGTACACGTGAAATTATACTTCCATAATTATATATAAAAGTATAATTTACCTAATATAGCTGATTAATTCCTTGAAAGCAATCACTGAGTCTCATTAACTCAACATAAGTGTGTCCACATTTAGTTTTGGAACTAAATCAGGTGTGCAGCCATCCCAGACAGCCAAGAGTACCCAACCCAACAGCAGCCTGCAGGCTGCCAGACCCGTGTTCCCCCAGAATCTCTGGTTCACAGTTTGCCTGAGTTCTGTTATATTTTGTCTTATTTTTTAAATCTTTTTGATGAATTAAAGCAAGTGCTTCTCTGCAGTTTAAGTATTTTCTTGTACCAGGTAGTGAGTTCATTCACTTCTGGTTTGTGCTGGTTTAGTGTTTGATGTAGTTCAAAAAGTAAGGCTCTCTACCAGCAATTTAAGCCCAGAGAGGACACGTCTGAAGCATAAGCACCACAAGTCTGTTGCTGAAGTCAGGCTATGATAAGCCAAACCACTTCATCACACAGATACTCCCATCCTGCTCTCTGCTCCTTAACCAATTCTTCACAGTTTTCACAGCAGCATAAAGGCTCTGACTTTATATCCGTGCCTCACAGTTCAACCCCAGGGTTGTATTTTCAAATTTGACTATTCTCTCTGGTCCTCTGCTTTAACGATCACACACATACTGACTTTGCTGCTCTTATTCCTCCGTTCAAATGAGCATGTGCTTCAATCGCAGTGAATCCCTGCATTGCAGATGCGGCACTCTGGTTTTCTCCTGATTTATTGCTTCCATAGTTTATTTTTATATTTTTGCTATTCTTGTGCATTCATGTTATGGACATTTTGTCAAGCCTACATGATGTTGTTAATCTATCATCCAAGCTTCAGAGATGCTGTGTGGACTTACTTATAAATGGGGTTAATCCTGAAAGGAAAATCATTTTTCCATGAGAGATTAGTTGGTCTAACTGTGGTTGAGCCAGAGTTAAAAATGCCCTGGAGGCAACAGAAGGTGTGATTAAGGGATGGAAATCAGAGAATGCATTTCCTCTTGTTATAATAGCCTGGAAACTGCTGGTCTGTGTCAGGGCTATAAGGAATAATTTAGCAAAAATTATAGCATCAGCAGTTTTAATTCAAAAACTGCATGTACTTTGAAGCCAACATCAAATCCCTCATTTGCTGCTTAATTGATTTTTTTTCAGTGATTTATTGGAGACAAAGAAATCTGCACATTCCAGCTTTCTAGGAGCCGTTCCCTCTGTACTTTTTGTACTCTTGCCCCCAAACATCTATCTTTAGCGCTAACAGACAACTTACCACACTGACATCTCTCTGAGCAGTTGGGAATTCAGAATGTGGAGACAGTGAAAATACAAACATTGACTTGATAAAAACATCATCCACTGCATAAAAACTACATTTGAATTAAAATATCAACCCAAAGATGTTGAGAAGAAGCCCTCATTTCAACTGCATGAAAGTAGGCGTTATTTTTAATTTTGCATGTCAGTGATTTTGTATCCTAAATTAGTGCATCATTAAATACATTTCCCTTTTTTTTTCTTATAATTGTTGCCGACAAATAAAAGCTGTTTGTGCAAAAAGAAACAAACCAAAAAAAAAGAAGAGAGAAAATTTCAGAGTTAAAAGTCCCATCAAATAAACATCCACATCTCTGACATGTGGCCATAAGCACATAATTAATTACTCCACTAAGTGTCAGCAAAATCTGTGAAACCCTTGGTCAAATTTGTTTGTCTTTGCTCTTCAGCCACCTTCTGTACAATCTTCCAAAGTTGAACAAGAATCCTTGAAGAAGTCAGCGATGAGTAAAGAGATGGATGGATGGATGAATAGAGGGCATGACTGGATGGCCATTGTGTTGGAAAAATACATATAGTTACGGAGCTGATATTATTTCCACACAATATACCCTATATGCACCAAGTTGATGACCGTAAAATGGGACATGCAGCAAAAACACGGTAGCCCTCCAAGAGTCATGAGGAAATCGAGTAGCTACTTTGGATGAAATGTAATGACCCCTGTGCATTTTACAGCCCTCAGCATGGTGAATACAAGTTATTTTGTGGATGCAAATCATCACTGCCAGCGTGCAGCTTCAAAATAAATGGATGAGGAGTCAATGATGGTTTCTTGATCAGAGAGAAATGGGAGGAAAGTGCAGGGAAGTGGAGCATGAGGTTAGGTGGACAGCAAACGAAGCTCAAAATAACCTATATGCACCATTGCATGAAGGGAATGCATGTACGGGACTATAAAATGCAGAGAGAGAGGTGACAAGGACATCTGAGATGTGGTGGAGAATGAACACAACAAACCAACCTTGGTGAGATATCGCATCCTTGCTGCATGAAGGCACCCAGGGAGAACCACAGGCTATTAAAAATCCCAAAGTCGTTTGGAGGGTCAGGGGGGCTCTGAGGGTCTTTGGCCTCATCGTTCTCGTCCAGATGCCACTCATAAGGGCTGAAACGGCTCACCAGGAAGAGCACCACACTCACACCGATATAAGCAAAAACTATACACATCCAAATCTCATAGGCCAGTGGGTCCAAGAAGGAAAACACCCCAGGTTTGGACTTCTGGGGCTTCTTAATCATAATGGAGATGCCCAAGCTCATGAAGGGTTTAGAGAAGTCTATCACTTCTTCTCGAACCAGCGTTATAGTTAGTGGTGCCACAGCTATGTCAGCTCTCTGTGAAAACGGGAAGAGGCACAGAGGGATTTAGTCTGACAGAAAAAAAAGCAAAAAAAAAAGCAAAAAAACAACCGAAGTGTCAAATACTGTAACAGAGTAAATATTGATAAACCTCAAACCAACTCAAATTAACAGCACATTCACAGAGTAAACAGAATGAACATTGTGAAATACCACAGCTTAGCATATACTGAATAGCAGACCTGTGATAAAGCCCTTCAGAGGGGATCTGCCATTTAAAAATGAGTCACTCAGCATTTGTTAATGTCTTTGTCTCTTTCCAAATCTCCTCTATGAATCAAGCAGAGGGTTGGAAGACAGAGGTGGAGGAGCTTATGTAAGCAGTTCATGAAATGTGAATCAGCCTGTTAAATTCACCTCCAACAGATCCTCTGCTCTGCCTTTCAGGTTCATCAGTTAGTATGAGAAAAAAATGCAGACAAATGTCTGCAGTGACTGGAAAAGAATAGACTGGCACTTATATATTGCTTTTCTAGTTTTACTGACCACGCAGTGCAGTATAATCCGCATTGAGGAAAACTGAACTCAAAGGATTCACATCTTTGATAAATTCAGGAGGGGTCTCAGTCAAACGCAGCTGCCGATTATTCATTCTTGTACGAGTCCGTTTCCATTCGAGCAGTTAACTGATTGCAATATAAATTCAGTATTGATGCACAGATGCAGCAGAGGCCTTGTCATGGCTGTTTCAATTACAATAGAGGGCAATCTTTGTCTGTCTAGCTATTAATACTGGTGTAGTCATAACTGCAGAAACTACAGGTGTCAGATTGAGAATCGGGCACTGAATAACCGTCTGCATGCAGATCTTTTTTACATTTGCAGTCAGCCGTGTGAGATTTATTTAGCATCATTCGTTCAGCAGCTGAGGTCTCATAAAAGATGCAAATTGTCTTGTTCAAGCCAGTTTAAGTGTGAGTGATCCACGAGACACGGCAAAACCAGTCAAGTGGATTCTACACGAGAAAGAGGGCTTTCCAAAACTCACTCCCAGGCCTCTTAAATATATATCTATTTTTCTATGTTCTAAATTGTTTGTTTTTACTGCACTTTGTAGTGTAAAACTATTTTTATTTTCCACAATTCCTTTTCCAGAGAGGATTTAGGGACAAGTTAGCTTTAGAAAAGCTCACTTCGATCAAGAAAGGACTGGATGTTTTATATGGTAAAATGAACTATGCGCTTTGTTTGATGAGTAAGTTTTATTAAAAAAAATCTTCATACTTGAGTAACAAACACTGATAAAAGACTGACAGCTTACAGCAACGCAGGCAGATCGACACTTACCCCATATACTAGTTCACCCACCATCCCGTTCCACGTCTTGGTCTCTGGATCTCTGGCTCCGTATTTCCCGTCTGGCACTATTGACAGTTTATATTTTATCCCCACATGCTTTGCAATTTCAGAAGCTAAATCGACACAGTAGCCTTCATATCTGTCATTCCCCTCCAGCTGCATATAGTTTTTCTTGTACATCACATATGGAGCTTCCTGTTAAGTAGACATAATTTTGAGTTCATATTAAAAGCAAGAGCACATCCACAGTGACCAAACCTCATGGATCACACAAGGCCGTGATTGGAACTGCTGCATGCAGACATGCAGGGCACAAACAGATGACGGGGAAACATTAAAAAACAGACAAACACAGGTTAAACACACCTACGGGCACGTTACTGGAGGAGTGGGGGAACTAGGCCAACTGCACCAACGACAGAAGCAAAGCGTCTAACAGAGATAAAGGGCAAAACAGGATGTTGGGCCTCCCTCATGCTAACCTCGTCCAAAAAAATCGAAATCATGGGCACAATGGGGGGGGGTTGCGTGTGCTTTGCATCAGCGAAGGCACAGAGGGCAGGACGAGCTGAATGGAGCACTTTTCCAGTTCATAAAGTAAATGTCAGTGGCAGCAGAGAGATTAACGACATCAAACACATGGAGATTACCTCATTCATTGAACAAATACTCCAGTTCAAAAAAAGGTCTGAATCACATCAAAAGAGCAGTTGCATGGCAAAACACAATTTTCTACTGATTCACTTTTCTTTTTTATTTGTTCCATTATGACAATAAAATAATCTGCGCGTTGCCTCGATCATACTCGTATGCTTCGCTTCTGTGCCTTGGAGGTTACACCATTCCTTCAACATGTAACATCTAAAACATGTTTGCCATTAAAGATGAACCAGTGTCACCTTGGGCATATTAAGCAATGGTGTTTTTTTTTTTTAAACTTCCTCTTATGGCATGTACATGTTTTCAGAGGTTATTAAACGTATTAAACATAACAGAATAAAATGTCATTCCTTGACGATTTGATGAGTTCACAGCTTGACGGGAGACTGTTGGCTTTCCCTGATGTTTTCCGAGGATTCAACAGCATGGCTCTGTTGAACTTTAAACTTTCATCTCTTTCGCTCTGCAGCCTTCAGTGTTATGACAGACAGAAATGAAAGAATCGCACCCCCGTCAAAGCGGGGTGTCCTTTCATTAAATGCGGCATTGTCTTTAATGTTATGGGAAGTAATAAAAGCAACATGAAGTTAATGAGATGACTGTGATGCCTCTAAAATAATAATTGCCTTTATTCAAATCAAAACCATGTCTGGCAGATAGAAAAATAATGCAATGACACTAGACTTCTTCATTTCTCCTCTGGCTTTAAATGCTGCTTTCCTTCCAGTCTACGTAAGATGAGTATGAGTTTTCAGACACTGAAATGAGAATGCATGACTATTACATTCTGAATTTGCCTAACATGCAAACATAATAGGCAAAGTCAGAAAGACAAAGAGGCCATGGTTTTAAATGTAAGATAAGGCGCACCTTATCTTACATTTAAAAATGGCTGATGATCGCTAAACTGCACCTACTGCCTGCAACTAATTTGACTAGCCTTAACCCTGCCTTATCAAGGAGCACTCTTACACTCATTCAGTACATTTTAGAGACGGGATAAACAGCCAAAGGTTGCAGCTGTTGGGTGTTTGCGTCCTTGTGTGCAGATCATTTCATGTCTCTCGTGAGGCGCTCTCTGGTCCAGTATCACTGACAGTTTACTTAATGAGAGGGAAACATTTTTACTTACGTATGCACTGAATGGGAATACGATGGTTATAGTTATCATTACCAAAGCCGTTATTGTGACGTCACTACTACAACAGCCCACTGTAATATAAAAAAACCAAAATGCTTTGGCACCCACACGGATACAGTTGAAACACTCTTTGTGAATCGACTGTTTCAACATGTAGTGAGTGGATGGAAAGCAACTGAAAATAAAATAATTCTACCCTCCCAGGACAGATTGCAACAAAGGACACCTTGACCTTGAGTGGCAGAAATCTTTAAGGTGAAACATTTAAAACCCTGCTTGAGTGTGTACCATAATAGTAGTGACCACAATTGTTCGGTTTTCCACAGAAGAGGACTCGTTGGTGACCTGCTGATCCATTATATATACAAATTTTTCGTACTCATTCCAGTAGCCGATCTGAAAATAACACAGAGGTTTGCAGTTATTACAAGAAGCAGAAAGACATTTTCACAGAAGAGCCTCCCAAGTTCACGTGAGTTGGTCGGCTCCATCCGTACAGCTGGAGACGGTGTTGGTTGTTCCTGATATATGATTTAATAAAAAGCTTGTAGTGGTTCTTCTCACTTCACCTGGGCTAAACTTCAGCAGAGTAGGAGTAATCTATTCCTGGCTCAGCAAATGTTCTCTTATATAACAAGAAAGCAGCACCCATAGAGCACTGGAGGACTGATAAAATTAATACCAGCAAGAAAAACCTAATAATCTAAAAATGCCTTATCTAGCCAATGCAGTCCATTTTTTCCCTTTCTATTAATACTACATAAAAGACACACATTATAATCTAACACAAACAAAATCTGGCTTGTTGCTGCTCAACCTGAGATGATTCCAGTAGCTGCATTATGTTTATTTCTGCTACTCTGATTTATTCAGCCAAGAAGAAGTCTTCCATTTCTGGAAGCTATAATGCACAGTACTCACTCTGTTGTCACTGCAGATTGTCTCACACTGTGATTGGATGTAAGGGGCCGCTGTGATGTATGTTGTCTTGTGAGCTGAGTTATGTGGACATTATGGTGCCACTCCCTTTCGGTAGCAGCTTTTGTGGGGGCTTCAGTGTCACAGAGCTGCTGCGGCTCTTACGGGTGTCGCATGTAAAAGTGTGTGTGTGTGTGTGTGTGTGTCTGTGTTCAGACAACACTGTTTTTGCCTTTGGCATGCCCAATTATATAGCAGTGCCGTACATACATATGTGGAGTTCTCCATAACAAAAGCACGTAAAACACAATCTTTCATCTTCATACTCAGGGTGGACGTGTGGTTTTGATTTGCTCCAGTGCCTGTAGCTTACAAACTAATAGTAGAATAGACAGTGTCTAAAGTATATAAGTAAAGGTCCCAATCCTTCAGCATCTAAACTAACAAACACTGACAAGCGCTGCAGCTGACAATTTAACTAGCTAACTGGCTTTTCCAAGTGAGTGCACTCCCTCCCAGTCATTCTTTTAGCAAGCCAAAGGCCGAAGTACAAGATGAGACATGTATCCACGCTTGTAGGCTAAATGGGTACACTGTAGCTGAATGCTAATTTGTGCTGCAGCTCTTGGCTCTTAGCTGTTTTTGTCCATGTCAAAAACATCTTCCTTATGCATATATTATATATATATATATATATATATATATATATTTGTGTGTGTGTGTGTGTGCCACAAGCCCAGTGTCTTCTTACACTGGGCTTGTAAATATAATTTATGCTATTAGTTTAATTGCACGTCACTAGCAAATGATGCTGCTCAACCATTCAACCCAACATTGGGTTTTTCAAACATGACTGTTTGAAAGGGTGCCACGGTGGTGCAGTGGTTAGCACTAATGCCTCACAGCAAGAAGGTCCTGGGTGTGGCGCTTGCATGTTCTCCCCGTGTCTGTGTGGGTTCTCTCTGGGTACACCGGCTTCCTCCCGCAGTCCAAAACCATGCAGTTAGTGGGGTTAGGTTAATTGGTTATTCTAAATTGACCGTAGGTGTGAATGTGAGTGTGAATGGTTGTCTCTCTGTTAGCCTGCAACAGTCTGGTGACCTGTCCAGGGTGTACCCTGCTTCTCACAATATGACAGCTAAGATAGGCTCCAACCCCCCTGCGACTCTGAATTGGATAAGAGGAAGAAAATGTATGGATGGAAGATTCTTTGAGAGGATTTCTTAAAGGAAAATGCAGAGAACTCAACAGTAGTTTAAAAACTTGTATTTAAATATCCACAAATATGTCTAAATAGCATGTTTATGAGTTTATTCAATTCTTATTTTATTCTCAGTAAGTGTGAGGTGATGTTCCCATTTTTTTAATTTATTTTTTTATCAATTCTCCAAAATTTCAAGCCTCCATCTGCATGGCTCGACTGATTCTCAGTGGATATGTTCCAGCTCAAACTCTCAGAGGGAATGGGAGCTTACATGATTTGAGTTGGATCAGAAAGCCTGGGCTACTGGCAGCTTCTGTCCAAATCAGTATCAACCCTAACTTATGTAGTGCAAACATGCCCAGAGAAAGAAAATCTCTTCAAAAATATATGCTTCAAATTTGCTTGTGTATATGTAGTTGTATATATCATAAGCTCCAACCTGCAAAAAGCATTTTATTATGCATTTATTGAATTATGACATTCAAACATAAGTGCTCACTTACCCTCCTGGGGCCTCCCGGCTTCATCTCATACACATCGATTGTGTAATTAGATCGTCGACCAAATGTGTCAAACTGGATGTTTCCTGTCATACCTTGTACTTGGACCTGCCGGGCACAAAGACTAGCATGATATCACCTAACACACAGCATGTGGGCAAACCACATGGAGACATGTGTCATAGGGCCGTGATATATGGCTCTGCTATATCTGCTATAACAGATATTTCAAATATAAGCACTCCCAGTATACTGGAGAAGTCTCATGAGGTTTGATTTTGAACAATCAAATCAATCCAGATTAGGACCCAGTCTAGAAAAATATGAGTTCACTGGGTCAAACTAACTGTGAGCACCAGAACCACTTCACTTACAATTGTTTCCTCATGTTGCAACATGCAAGGAATGGGTGCATTTACAGAATAATATGGTTTTAGTGCGATACAGGGAATGAAATACAGTGTACAGTGCAAAAGTCTTGAGACACTCCTTTTTTTCTTGGTTATTTTTGGACAGGTCTAAAATAGTATTTTTGCACCAACATGTTGATTCTTAAAGAGCTATTAGCTGAAACTTGACACATCTTGGCAAGGTGTGCAATGTGTCCTTAAACAAATCTGAGGAAACTAGATGAGTGGAGGACAAAAGAAGAAGTGCCAGGCCTAAAAAAATGATGAACAGTATCTGAAAATCACATACTTAAGACATAGGAAAAAATCTAGCAAAGACCTGACACAGGATCTGTGTGTCCATCTGGAGTTCACCAAAACCTCATCAAAAGTGTGGTTTGGGGCAGCATTTCAGACAGTGGTGTTGAGGATCTTGCCAAAATTAATGGAAATATGAATGCAGAAAAGTACTATCAAATTTCGATCCACCATGTAATAACATCTGGAAAGTATTTGATTGGCAACAGCTTCATTTTTCAACACGACAACGATCAAAAAACACACCACTAATGTAGTAAAAGCATGCCTGGATAGAAAAAAAACCCACACACAAAGGAACACTATCAGTCATGGATTGCCACCCCAGACCACAACAGTACTGAAGCAGTGTGGGATCATCCTGACAGAGAATGGAACAAAAGGCAGCAACATCCAAAGAAGAGCTTTGAATGTCCTTCAAGAAGCCTGGAGAAGTATTCCTGAAGACTGCTTAAAGAAATGACAGGAAAGCTGCCTCAGAGAGTTCAGGCTGTGCAGAAGACTAAAGGTGGTCACACTAAATACTGACTATCAAGTTTGTTAGAATTAGATAAACTCCTATACTGTCTTATACTGTATTTCCATGTATACTTCCCATTTTCCTAGCAAAATATAAAGTAATGAGGGGTGGTTCGAGACTTTTGTACAGTACTGTAGTGTTTTAATGGTTAAGTGTTACAGCATTTGTTTATTAAGTTCTGAAAATGAGATTTACCAAATATCAAAAGCCTGTCCTGCCTTTTGCAATTAACAGTATAAAAGACAATATTTGCAGCACATAGTTTGTAGAAATGAAATAAAGTGTTTAGTGATCTTTCCAGGAAATAAATCAGAGGAGGAAAAATACATAAACAGAGCAGAAAGTAAGAATAAGCAGAGATATAACCATAAAGTAAATAAAATCAACAGGAAGACACTGGAGGCTCTCAGTCCTACCATTTTGAGGGCTCGCTCTATGTCGATGCCTTGGCTCCAGGGCACTGCAGGGTTTGCGAGACAGTCGCCCGCACTCCCCCTACGTGACACGTCCACTCGCTGCCGCCGAAGATACCGGAAGGCCTCCGCAATCACGAGGATGGCATCGTGGGTCAGCGCTGATGTGTACTGAGTCAAAGGCCAGAAGAAATCCCAGTGATGCACCAGTGACATCATGCAGCTCTAACACAACACTGAGTCGCCACCACAGCAAGGTTACTGCAGAAAGCTCCTCGTGTAAAAAGTAAGACCAACTGAACTGAAACGATTCAGACTGACGTATTTTCTCTGATTTCAGCCGAGTTACGACCCTAAAACTTGGAAGATGAATACTGATGGCATTCTTTGAAGATGTTAAATTAAAAATGCCATTGCAGCATCGGCAGCTTTGCCTCACTGACCTTCAACGGAGTGTTTTTGGCTTCTGGGAATTCTCTTTCATCCAGGCGTTCCCAGCGCTGGAGGAACTGCTGGACGATGGGGCTGTCTGGGCTGATGATCTGGAAGCCTGTGATGTTGGCTCCACCAGAAAAGACCCTGTCCAGACTCATGTTGGAAAAACCCTGAGAGCAAAGAGCACAACTTGGTGGTAGCGGATCAACGGATCATTAGCAGCACAAAGAAAAATAAAAGATTTAAAACTGCTTTGGCTTGTCCAGACTCTTACTTCATCAATTTAATTGCAGCATTCAGTTTTAAGTCTAACAACTATATATCGAGAGAACTAAGTTTGACTGTGCTGCTGAGATGTGTCCACTGAGAACGTTGCATTTCTTTGCACAACATTGCATCACACAAAGCACTGCTGTTGTGAGTTTTCCACTGAGTTGTGTTGAGCTGTTTCAAGTTGCAAGCTCTCACCAGGTTGGCGAGGATATAGTGGTATCCTCTGCTGTTTTTTCCCGAGGTCACCACCTACAATTTGCAGAAGAAGACACACAGTGAGTCAGATTTGCTTCCAACAACACTGAGAACATTAAAAGCAGTAAGACTCAGATTTGACAAAGACCTTCAATTTCAGGAAAGCTCACAGAGAGATAGAGAGAGAGATAGGGGAAAAAAAGAGATTTTAAAGTGACATTTGCGAGTGCAAGAGGGAGCGTGTGAGCACATTTGTACATTTGAGTGCGTTTGCATGAGGCACACACACATAGCGGGGAGAAACTGTGATGACAGTGCTTGTTCCTTTCCATTAACTTCAACATGTAAAATAAGGTCAGGGCTTCGGCAAAACCTCCTTCTCACTTTTTGCAGCTGCCTCTGCTCTACAGTCTGCCGCTTTCTGCTCCGCCTGTCTCAGTTGCACACTAGACTTAATTAAACCCAAAATGTTGTACAGCACCTGTCGGAGCCAGCAGACACAGAGAGAGCTGCATCCGCTGCTCTCTTTAAACTTCTTCAGCACCTCAATCTCGCTCCCTTTCACAGGCACTCTTTCTCTCTCTATATTCTGATTCGCCATCGAGTATGAGGCTTCAAAAAGATACTGTGGGGGTGGATAGTTGCTTTTTTTTCCCCCTGTCTTTTCAGTTTCTACACTCCTCCACAGTTTTGATAAGGATACTCAGCCACTGAAATCATCTAAATGTTAAATGTCCAAAGTGATAGTGATATCACACTGAAGAGATTCTATAAAGGACTCAGATAAAGATGAGAAATTTCTACAACTTTACTGAAACAAGGATAGGGTGTCATTGGTGGATTTTTAGTCATAGTATCGCATGCATGAAAAGATGAAAAAAAAAGGTTTCTACTTAGTGGCTCATATCTTTTTTGAATCTCTTTTGCAAGAGGACATGCTTTTATTTTATGGCAGGGACACCAGAACCCCCGGAGAGAAGAAGCACGTGCCTTGAGAGCAGGACCCTCGCTGCCAACCACTTAGCTGTATTTTCATCAACACCTAAAAAAATCTGTTCACTCCCGCCTCAGTGTCTCATAATATTCCCTATGATCCTGCAAGACTGGCCCTCGAACAAGCTAATGGCATTTCAACATTCACTGTAATTTATTTAATTTTTTTTTAAGATATGCAAAACAATTTCAATGTGTTCATCATTTTATAATGCAGACTCTTCTTCCAATTCCCTCAAAAGGAAAAAAAATTCCTTGAAGCTTTTCTGCTCATTGTCTTTCAAATGGTCTTGAATAGCTTTTCATTTGCTGTTCCCACATGTGAGAGGGACCAAAGTGTGGCAAGCACTTAATGAAGCTGCAGCGCCTGGAGTGACTGGCTACAACTCTCGTTTGTCACAAATTCAGCACAGGAACACACACTTTTGTACAAGCTTTTATTCTGGACAGAGGGTCAAAATGAAGAGAAACAGATGCGGTTAAAAGTGTACCTGACTTAGTGTGAACATGGCCATGCCTGAAGCTTTATTTAGCTGCTAGAAAAGAATCACCTGTAAACATTCACTGCAGCTCGGTGTGTAGGCAATAAATGGAGGTGTAAATGATACACTGAATTCAAAGCACTTCATTCAGCATTCAAAGTCAGTTCATACTGCATGCTTCATATTGTACTGCACCCCAGTGCAGAGTGCTGCAGTCTTTGACAGCCATGATTCAAATATTTAATGTTTAAGCTGTGTTGGAAAGCAAATGTTTATATATATATATATATATATATATATATATATATATATATATGTGTGTGTGTACATGTGTATGCTCTTATGGACATTTAATCAATACATTTATTAGCTAGCTTTCATTAGGTAGTCACTACTGTAAGATGGCAGCATACCAAGGGAAAGACGGCTATTCCAAAGTTCTGACTGAACACTTTCAGTTTTTGATTCTAACTCAAATTTTATGGTTCGTGATCAGCATGATTTTACTATCATTACTCTTTGATGCAGTGGTATTAATATTTATCATAGAAAACAGAACAATTCTCTGCAGGTTTTTAGATGTGAATTATCTGCTGTCAAGCCCTGTGATACAGTTTACAAGAAAACTTTCATTAGTCCCTATTTTCGTTTTCATGTATCATACACAGACGTTCTTGTAATTTGATTTGATTTGCCATGGGATCTGCTCCCTCCTCTGTGTGTAGTGATGCTCTTTTCAGGACATCACCACCGAGAGAGAGAGAGAAAGAAAGAAAGAAAGAAAGAAAGAAAGAAAGAAAGAAAGAAAGAAAGAAAGAAAGAAAGAAAGAGCATCTGGGCATAACAAATAATTTTAGGAGCACGGTGATCCAGTTTCATGATCCCCCTGGGCTAATCGCTTTTTGTGTATATGTGAAACCACCAGGAGCCTGGATGAGGTCAGGCACTGCCATCACGAGAACAGCGACACTTTTAGCGTCGCAGGACTTACACTTTCCTCCATGTCACAATTCATTTCTTACAAAGCAGCTTCTTCAAACAGCAACATGAAAACAAGACCTGAAGCTTAAAAGCAAGAAGAAACCTGCAACATTGATTGTTCTGTCTTCTAAATTTTTAATGCTCTTTGAATGGGAAGGACAGTTTACATGACATGCCCTCCCAACACTTTTCTACAGTAAAGGTTCTTGTCTGGCACAGAACAATCTCATGCATCTGCCATGAACCATAATATATGAGATTAACTTTCAAAATGGGAAACCAGTGCGCATGAACGATGACATGTTCTGACTGTGACAAATCCATTCGTGGCTGTGAGAAAAACTGCCATTGATATGTTGTTACCGTAAAGGTACTGTTGTGAAATTTTAATCACTAAATTCTTGACACAAATTAGCTGCTTCGATGCTTCATTTAAACTCTGCAGCACTCAGGCGTCACCAGGTAAGCGGAGCATTTCACCCACATTAGCAGCATTAAAAGTTCTTCGCCGCTCCAACAGATATCCTTGGAAAAAACAACCCTTTAACACAGAGTGGATCATCACTGACACATTTTTCGTGTGTGTGTATGTGTGTGTGTATTGTGCTCGTTGGGCTGAGAATTTCAGCTGTAGCTACCAGAACGGATGTCTATCACCACAGTTTGTTAGCGGGTGTCGCCATTAGCACTAGTGACCGTTTGGTACAGAAATTTTGTAACATATCGGGCTCTTCTTTAGGTAGAGCTCTCATTTCACAACTGATGTCACGTCCAATCCTAGTGGTACGATACTGGCATATCAGCAGGAAATCTCTAAGTGCAAATATGAACTGAGTTTCAAATTGTGTAGTTAAAAATAAAACACAATGCCTCATCTTCCAACCCCCGCTAGTGCATTACAATCAAATGAATCATAGCAAACAGACAGATAAACTCAGCACGCAGTCTCATGTTGCAGCTACACATTAGTATTCACCTTTTAGTTGAGGGCATAATCAGAAATGTGGGTTCGTCTCACTGCACTGTGGAGGAGACAAACTGTGACTCCAGAATACAGATAGAGACACAACGGTTGTTTTAGGTCTCAATTATATTTATTTGTCTGCCCTCAGGGCTCCTCAGGTTCTCGTGTCTGGAAGAGCAGGTCTGTGTTATGCTGTCTGAAGCTTGCCTGAGCTGGGCCGAGCAGCAGGGCCTTCAGCCTAAAAATTCCTTGGAGAATTCAGTTTAATTAAGCAGGCTGGAGCCACAGTCCTGCACAGAGCTGGACGTCTGCCCAACAGCCTTCAAGCTTCTCTTCCCACTGATGGAGACTTCTTTTTCTTTTTTTTTTACAGTGATTTGTCATCTACCTTCTTCAGAACTGGAATGATATCCTGAAGTTAATAACTGTCCTCTTACACTAGACAACGAATTACTGTTACCGCTTCTCAAAAGAGTGCAAAATGTGGGGAGGTATTAAACTGTCACAAAAGCTGACTAAAGACAGAAAACACTGAAGATGGCTGTGTTTATATATATATACATATATATTTGTGTGTGTGTGTGTATATATA
>VUQK01014907.1:0-11158 GCA_015106715.1 Bujurquina vittata
TCCCTTAGTCATGCTGCTATTGCTCTAGGCTGCTGGGGGGGGTTCCCGTGATGCACTGTTTCTTTTACTCACCATATTTTTACTCTGTTTATACTTTACTCTGTTTAATCATTCTCTTTGTGTCTTCCACAGCATGTTTTTTGTCCTCTCTCTCTCCCCTCAGCCCCAACCGGTCGCAGCAGATGGCTGCCCCTCCCTGAGCCTGCTTCTGCTGGAGGTTTCTTCCTGTTAAAAGGGAGTTTTTCCTTCCCACCGTCACCAAGTGCTTGCTCATAGGGGGTCGTATTGACTGTTGGGTTTTCTCTGCAGTATTGTAGTGTCTTTACCTGCAATACAAAGCGCCTTGAGGCGACTATTTGTTGTGAACTGGTGGTGTATAAATAAAATTGATTTGATTTGATCTTAACCTCAAGCTAAATCGTTTAATTGAGCCTCACTAACCTGTTCCACCAGGGCCTCTGCTCTCTATTATTAATTTGCACCTCTGACTTACACAGGATAAGTGTAGGAAGTGCATTTAGGAAGTAAATAAAAAAATCTTTCAAAAGCCGAAAACGGCGGTGAAGTTTAAAACAATCTTTTTAAAGACAGTACTATGTGATGCAAGATTTAGTCCTGTTTTTACACTTTTTTTTTCCTCCTACACTTTTTTCGCCTCCGGGTGGCTGCTTCCTGACCAGCGTGTATGCCAGCCTGTGTCTGATCCAAGGCCTGGACAAGGATTCACACGACTTAAATGACACATCTTGCGGAAGGTGGGTTTACAAGAGTGCAAAAGCCCCTGGACAACATAGCTCCTGGGATCACTGGGACACTCAGACCCCTGGACCATGGTAGTGATTGACACCAGGTATTTAAACTCATCTACCTTTGCTATCTTTACTTCTTGCATGTTCAACTTCCCATCTGTTTCCCTCACATGCATGCACATGTATTCTGTCTTGCGTTTACTGAGTTTCATTCCTTTTCTCTCCAGAGCATAGCTCTACCTTTTCACGCTCTGTTCCACTTGCTCCTTACCCCTACTTCACAGTGTTGTCTGCAAACAACATTGTCCATGAAGACGCGTCTGACCTCATCAGTCAACCTGTCCATCGACATGGCAAATAAGAAGGGGCTCAGAACCGATCCCTGAGGGAATCCCACTCCCACCTTTGATCCATCTGTAACTCCTACCACACATCTCACCACTGTCTGACTGTCCTCAAACATGTGCTGCACCACTTTCAAATTGGTCTGCTTAAGTTTTGCAAGTACCTTGTCCAACTTCTTCAGGCATTTTCAACCACACCAGTGATTATCACCTCACTCCATGGACGTACTACAGTATCAAACTGAACAACATCAGTTTGTGGCTGTGATGTTGGGTTGAGACTTACCAGTGGGAGATCGCAGTGCTTCATGCTAACCATTCACATCTGTTGCCATCTCAAACCACCACCTCATTCTGGTCAGCTCATCCTTTCACTAGTAAAGGTCTCTAGCATGAAAACTGGTAAAAGGAGAGATTGAAGATGAGAGAAAAAAGCTATGATGCCTTTGGGTAAAAAAACTGTCCACATCAATTCTAAAGCCTAAAAATACAGACACCACACTTAAAATGATGTAAACACATCAAATATACATATCACTGCAAAAGCTAAAATGCATACAAACCCATAATGCTGTACACAGTGAAGTCACTCTTTAAATCCACACAGTAAGGTAAATTCCAGCATGATTCTCCCAACCAAAAGCTTAACCATTTTAACCATTTAAGTACCCCCTAACCAGCTTCTCTCCTATCCCCCAATAGTAAAACACAATACACTAGAAAATATAGCCTATGTATAATATAAAACATACATGAACACAAGACCAACCCTAACCTTGCTAGAGGGGGCTTGTGGCACCCTCTAGTTCCACTGGGAAGCCACACATGAACAGACTTGAATTAATGCATGAAGCCTGCAACGTTTGAGGCAGTAGTGCCTTGCACTAGACTAGCTAAAGAAGACAGCCAACCTCCCCTCTTAATACAGGAACAATTAACCTCGTCATTGGCCATAACTTGCCATAACTAGATGCGAACGACTTAAACTTCTGCTTAAAACTGATACTTAATCCATGTGTTTTAGGTACAACGATGTAGACGTTAGACCGGAGCAGCCGGGAATCGAACCGCTAACCTTCTGATCAGTAGGTGACCTGCTCTACCTCCTGATCTACAGCCACCCCATGATGAAGCCAAAAGGACTGCATCATCTGCAAAAAAGCAGAGATGAGGCCACAAGGGCAGAAGCCTTCTGCTACTTGGCTAAGCCTTGAAATTCTGTCTGTAACAATCAAGAACAGAATTGGTGACAAAGGGACTGCAGGAAATTAAAACTACTACAGGAAATGGGTCCGACTTATTGCTGGAAATACAGACTCTCAGCCTCTTGCCGTGATTGTACAGGGACTAAATGGCCTGCAACAATGGGCCAGACACCCCATACTCCCACAGCACCCCCCCAAGGGATACCCCAAGGGACGTGGGCAAATGCTTTCTTCAAGTCAACAAAGCACTTGTAAACTGGATTAGGCAAACTCCCATGCACACTCAAATATCCTCAAGAGAATAAATAACTGATCCACCGTTCTGCAACCAGGACAAAAACTGCATTGTTCCTCTTGGACCCAAGGCTTGACAAGTGAATGGACCCTCCTTGCCAGCACCCTGGTGTAGACCTTCCCAGGGAGGCTGAGAAGTGTAATAGCCCAATAGTAGGGGACCAAAGGGTGTGCTCCATTCTTAAAGATGGGAATCACCACCCCAGTTTGCCAATCCAGTGGCACTGCCCCAGTTCTCGATGTGACGTTGCAGAGGCATGTCAACCAAGACAGCCCAAGAGCCTTCAGGAACTCAGGGCAAATCTCGAACACTGCTTTCTTTTGCCAACTTGCCTGATGGTTTGCTGTTAGGCAGTAGCATTAGGAATAACTGCATAATTGTCTATTACTATGTAAAATCATGGGAAAAAGTAGACCTTTCAGGTCGAAGGTTTTGCATACAAGGAAATGATGATTTTAGGACCCCAGCAAGTGTTTAGATTGGAAAACTATGACCTCATATGGCTGGCAAACAGTGATGTCAGTAACGTGTTACTCTAATGAGTAATCTAACGCATTACTATTTGCAGTCCAATAATCAGATTAAAGTTACGTATCCAAGTCACTGTGCACTACTATTTTTGTCATTTTCCTAAGTAAAAGTATTTTTGCTTTCTTCTTGCATGTCAGGGAGTGACGTCTGGCCGATGCGACAATTCAGTCCCATTTTCTGCATGAGGACAATAACAGCACAGCAACACAAATGTAAACAACAGAGGGAGGCGAGAGCGTGCCCATTTTCTAGCTGGAAATACAGGCACTATTTTGAGTTTGTGTCGACTAAAGATGGCAATATCAAGGTGTGTTGTGCACTCTGTGCTGGCGACAAAGTGCTAACTAGCTTCAGAAACACTACGTCAGTGACATGCACTGAGGTCTGTGAAGAGTGAGGCACTGACCCGTCTGGAGTTGGATGTTCACATATATAATAATAATAGTAACAATAGTGTCTTAGACTTATATAGCGCTTTTCAAGCTACTCAAAGATGCTTTATAATTCCATGCACTATTCATTCACACCTCAATCATACTTGATATGAACCCAAAATAGAAGCTTATATTTCAATTTTAATTATGCTAAGTGTAGGAGCCGGCTAATAATTTGATCTGCAATCTGTATCATTACAATACAATGCATGTTTCGTTGCCATAGTAACATTTTCAGTTAGATGCTTTTGATGCTGCTCGCTTTGATGTTAAAGAGAAATATCAATTCAAGCTAAAGTTTAGTTGAGAGGGCAGCACTAGGCTTAGGAGCGCACAGTTTTTCTACCGTGTGACTATGTATGAAACCAAATAAAGTCTTAAAATCCAGGAGGCTTCTACTGTCATGCGTGTTGGAATACAGTGGACCTAAGAAATGAGCCTGCGTGCCCAGAAGCGGCCTGAGGTGTTCCAGAGGTGAAACCTGCCGCTACAATAATGATTAATTATGCTTTAATCAACTCTATACTGTTCAACGATGATTGTAAGAAAAACTAAATATTTAACGCAAGGTCAAACTTTTTTTTTGGGGGGGGGGTCTCTTTTTAAATTAAAAAAAAGTATTATCTTACCTTTATTTGAAGATGAAATCCGTGCGGCACGGTACTTTCTGCCTCACTCTGTGTATTTTTATCGTGCATTTGAATGATTACAAAGAATAAACATGTCACATACATGGCACATGTGTAATCAAACATGTATTTTGGCGATATAAAGAAAGACAGCAATGGGCATGCGCCAACCGCCTGCATCATTTATTGTATTGACACAGCGCCCCCAGAGGTGAGCCACAGCACTGCACTGGCTCGCCCCGCATTTCAGGCGACGCGTAAATTCCGCGATTCTTACCATTAGCGTGTTGAAATAAATCAGAAAACATTTTTATAAAACATTGTTATAAAACAGTTTTATAAAACAGTTTTATGGAACATTCATGTGCCAAATGTATTTTATCTTATCTTATTGTTAGTATTTTACTTGTCACGATGACAGGGGAGGCACTGCCTCACCTGCCTCTCCTGACTGCACGTCACTGCACTATGTCAACAGTAAAGAAACATTTGGATTGATGGTGCAGTAAAACTTACAGAACGAGTCCCACCAGGGGGTGTGAAGCAGAGCCGTGGCTATGCAGGAGCACCCAAACAACAAAAGCTGGACTTCGGTACAACCCAGTAAGTGGGGGAGAGTGGAAGAAGTTGGTCGGACATTATGTAGTAGAGTTAAACAGGGCTGACTCGTTTCTTGGTTGTCATTTTTATGTTGAGGCAGCGGGAGGTGCTGCCGGTGTTGTGCCAAAAAGTGATCGTCTGCCAAAAAGCGATTTTCAGTGTTGTGCCAAAAAAATGGTCGCCTGTATTTAAACGGCTGTAAATGACTTGTTGACCTTTAATCTTTGAAATGTGTCAAACTTTCTCATGAATGATAGCCGGTCTTTTTGAGTGAGAAACAGCATTTCTGTCACAAGGTAGAAGCTGCAATTAGTTTTTGGCAATTACTTAGCCCAGAGACAAAATTGTTACTGCCCAGGGAGGATCGGTGCTGCATTTGAAACAGATTTGTTTCTTTGTCTTTTGAAGTAGAACAACATCAGTGTAAGCATGGTTAAAACAACACATAAAACATTCTAGAAAAGAACAACAACAAATCAAAACAAACAAACAAAAAGCCTCCCTCAACTAATTTTTGTGACTTGAGTCATTACACTCCCACTAACACCCTACACAAGAAAGAACATCAGCCACAACATTTCAAATGGTACATGTTAAAAACCTTTCAGCAATAAGCACTAATAAGACGGACAGTTATTGTGCATGTGAGCCAGGAAATCTAAGGAACTGTGTTCAGTGTAAACAGCCACTAGTTGGACCTGGAACAAAAAAATACCTTAAAATGTTGTAATGCCAAAAGTATTGCTGAGGTTTGGTACTCAGTTGGGCTGCAATTCATTTGGTGTCTATTGAACTTCTTTGAAAAATATACTGAATGATCAATGCTTCTATCATCCTCCCGCAAACGTTCTTTGACTGCATCATGAGCACTGCCATCAACTTCCAGTTGGAAGACACAAACAAGATCAGAGGCAGTCAGTACTGGTGCACTGCACAGAAGAGCCTTGGCTGAGTCGAATGAGAAGTCCACAAAAGAGGACTCGACAAATCATTGAGAGGAGCAACCAGACTCACAACGTTTTTACAGAACCCATGGTGATAGCGGCAGCTTGTGCTTAGCAGGCAGCTCTGACATGTCGTGCTCAGCAACCTTGGACATGAAATGGAGACAGTGCTCTTTTGGTACAAGAACCTGAATGACCGTCTCATACTCCATTCCAGACTCTGGGTACCATCTTTGCAACAAGACACTATCTTTAAAAAGGCAAGACACAGGCTGTGTTACATGTGGCAAATAAGCAGGCAGTCAAAGTGGCATCAGAGCGCTGAGCTTTTTTGAGCTGCTCTCTGTCTATAGCAAAACACAAATTATTATTTGGTATTACATCAAATGACAAAGATTCAGTTTTTATTTCTGTGACGAGGCTGACAACAACATTGGACTCTTTCAAGAATGTGTATGAAATGTCCACCAAATCACTAAGCTTACAAGTCTGGGCACGTGCAATTACACCCTGGAAAGCCCAAAGAAAGATCAGGTGTAGAGGGGACATGAACACACACATCAGCAGCTCATCCCGCACACCCAATTGCACTGCGTAGTGTAACTGTGTGAAGTGGCACACACAAAACACTCACTATTATTCCCCACACCAACAAAGCTGAGCCCCAGACCGACTGATCAGAAAATGTCCCACAGAACTGGTGTCTCTTAAAAGAGTAATGGAAACTCGATCCAAATCATTGCCAGTCAGTAAAAAAGAAACCCTGAGAAATGAAAGGCTTCAACACATCATCTATCGCTGCTTTCAGCAGTTCATCAGATGATGGCTCATGCTGTGCCACAGTAGATTGACACTGATCTGGCCCTACATCACAGGAGTTTTTATTCCTTGATCTTTTTCTTTTTCAACACAGGGCAAGCTGAGGTGGCCATGGTCCGTGACTTGCAATCACCATGCTTTGCATTAGGACTGCATCTGGAGAATTTTACTGATTGTGTTTTATTTCTCTTGGGAGAAGCTGCCTGTTCACACAGGGGATGAAAAAATACTCTCATGAGTAAGGGAAAACTCACCAGCCAGGACAGCTGCTTCAGAGAGAGACTCAACTTTCTGTTCATTTAAATACGCCACAATGCACTCTGGCAAACACTTTCTGAAATCTTCTAGAAGCACCCATTCTCTTGGCTGTGCAAAGCCCTTGACTTTACTGGCTTGACACCATCTATCAAAAAGAAGCCCTTTCTCATGTGCAAATTCCACAGGCACCAATTAATATGCACACAACACTCTAGCCTTAACCACATTATAATCCGAGCTCTGTTCCAGTGAGAGGCTGGCACACACCTCCTGAGCTTTTCCAACAAATTTACATTGCAACAACAAGGTCCAAATTTTCTTTTGGCTAGTTCAAAGTCTTTGCAATGCACTCAAATGCATCAAAGTAAGAATCCACCTCAGACGCCTTAAATGGTGGCACCAGTTTTATGTGCTTGGCCATTTTAAAGCTGTATGAGGAGAATATGGGGCTTGCTTTGTGACAGGTATGGGCAGATCTACAGCTTTAAAGCTCTTACCCTGAGATACATTGCCTCCACCTCTAACTCCCAATGTCTCATTTCCACTTCCTTAATGCAGCATGTCATCTGAAGCACCTCAGCTGACATCCCCATCCTAGGACTGGGAGGATCTGCGGGAGCAGCGGTTACAAGACTAACTGTGGGAGCAGCATCAGCAGCTGGTGCAGGAGCTAGAAGCTCCACTTCACCCTTAGCATCCACATCAGCAAAGAGAACCCTCTCACCAAGCTTCTCAAGCAAGAGTTACCACAGCTTCTTTTTGCTCAAACAGGTTTGCAATGACCTCAGATCCACTTTTCGACATTTAGGCCCCGTTTACACGAGAACAGTTTTAGTGGAAACAGCGTCGTCTTACCCTTTTTGTTTTCAAAAAGTAACACGTCAGACAGAAAAGTTTCTAAAGTGATCTCCGTTTTCATGGAAACACAAAATGTTGAAAACACTGTAGTTCCCAATGCCAGGCCACAAGTTGGCGGTGTGGATACAGGTGCAACCATAGTGTACATGTGCCAGTACCCCTGTTTTCAAAAAATAGTGTTTTTGCCCATTTACACAGAAACAGAGCATTTCAAAAAGCCTCTGGTCTGGAACCCATTTTTTAAAAGTATATTTGCTCGACCTCTTCGCGTGTAAACAGGGGGCAGAAATGCATCGAAACTAAAAACCTTCTCATGTAAATGGGGCCTTACTCAGCTGCTGTAATGTAGGATCCAAATGAAAAGCCATTGTGCCACAGCAGAAAAAACTTCCAACCAGAAACGTGCAGAAACCAGAGAAAAAACCAGAGCGCAACACAGATGTGACTCTCCTAAAACTTTGTGGGGTATTCAGTGGAGTCATTATAGCAGTCCATTAAAATTTGGTTTATATCCACCAGTGTCTTTGAGGGCATCTTAATGATTTATCGGTCAAAAATTGACAAAAAGTCTTATAACTTATAAGAAATTATGGTTCTTACAAGTGTGATGTGTTTTTTCAACATATAGAGAGTACTGTATATGTATGGAGAGTCTAAATATCATGGTACTTTGGACCTCTGACCTCTTCTTCAAGGTCAAATAAACTCATAAACCTCCATAAAATGTCTTTTATGTTTAGAACTATGTTTAAAATTCTACTGCTTTTGTTTGGTAACATTTAGGAAATGATAGTGGTATGTGGGGATATCATATTATAATTTGCATTCAAATATCATGTCACATTTGATCTCTGACCTAACTTTCACATCTGCTTTTCTTTCAAGTTGACCCCAAAATGTATTGTATTTTTTAAAGAAAGTATTGTCATGAGAAAAAGTGAGCTTCCTACTTAAAAATAAACTGTAGTATAATGTTATATAATGAGTTCAAGTTATTCATGTCCAATTATTTACCAATTATCAATTGCTGTTACACTAAGTAACAACTTTACACTTTTCTCGTCTTTGGGTTTGCACTGTGTTTTTCTAGTTCTGTAAACAAACTAAAATGTATCAATTTTTGATCCCTAAACTTTACTTTTGTGGTTTGAGCAATGATTTGACATTTTCACACATAATACCAGTTAGTAGTTGTTTTCATTTAGGTTTTAATGGTTTTTCATGCTGTTTTTGCTTCACAAATTGCCTAGAAACAAGGTGAAAGTTGTCAGTCAAAAGAAAAAAAAACCCCGAACCCTTTCACACAAATCTGTTTCTTTATCATTTTCAAATTTTGTTTCAGAAGTTTCAAAAGTAAATCTTTGTGATTTTAAATTTTATGTTTGTTGTTTTGTGTCCAAAATAGTAAAAAATGGTAAAAGCTATTTTGTGGCAAAAAAAAAAAATCTTTCTAAAATCCACAAAAGCAAAAGTTTACAGAAATAATAGACATTTTCTATTGTTTTGCAATGAAAGAGTTATAAATACTTGCTCGTGAAAGACAAACATCGTGTTACCCATTAGCTACTCTACATAATGTTTGTTTTAAAATAAAACAAACATCTGTTTTATTACTCTCATAGATTTTTACTGCAGCACAAAACAAAATGAATGTATACAAAATACAACACTATTTCCTTAAAAGTAAATACCGTGCAGAGAGTGAGTTCTTATTCATTTATCTGTTGAGGAAGAACAACATCCGGGTAAGGACGCTATAAAACAAAACAACAAAACATTCTAGAAAACAAACAACAATTAGGCGTCTTCCTCCTTAAAAAGACTTCCAACCCTTCCAGCTACCAAGAGTGCTTTTTTAGAAAATATATTTATAATATTTACAATATACACAAGGATATCTAATCCAGCTCTTTTGAAGTCCAAAAACAAAGAAGCACTTTTCCATAGAGCACTAGAGATGGGACATTTAACACTGATGTTCCAACATGGTGTCGACCTTCCAAGTGCAGATGTTTGTCTGAAGTATCACACAACCATGCCCAACTGAGGTGTTGGTGCGTCTCACCCACTTTCAACAGGTGGCTTACCTGCTGCTTCTAGGAAGCTGAGACACCAGGATTTCCAATTGGGATGGACCTTTTTAATACTTCTATGTATAAAAAAGAACTTACCCAGTGGCTGATTATTATTTTTGCTGTGGATTGTGGAGACCAGTATAGGCGATCCATCCACTTAAACACTGGAATCCAAAGTGTAATTAAATAAATATCATCACATTCAATGATTATAGACAAGAGAGAAAGAGTGAGAAAAAGAGACTGACTGCTGGGTGAGCTCCATTGACTTATATCAGCAGAGAAAGAGAGTGGCACACTGTGCTGTAAATTCATTAAATTATCTCAATAGAAACCACTTGTGCCATTAAAGAGAAAAACAAAACACACAGAAATTTTCTGCTCTATCTCCTGTCTATCTTTTTTCTACTTTCAACAGGAAATATTATTTACTGCATTAAGTGACTTTAACCCATTGCAGGTGCTCCGCACAGCCAGAAACTACCAGAAAGATGTGTGAAAGCCTAAAAACCACGTCTTTTAATTACAGGTGATCTGCTTGTTAACAGTTCTCTTGACAAATGAGGGCTGGCTGTGGCTCAGGAGGTAGAGCACTAATGTTAGTGGTTGGTAGTGCAAATCCTGGCTGCTCCAGTCTGCATCCCAGAGGATCCTTGGGCAAGATATTGAATCCTGAGTCCTTCCAAATCCATTCATCAGGGTGTGAATACGTACGAGTGCTAAACAGTCTTTTACAGCCTCAACTTTCTTTCCTTGTTTGTATGATAGGTTCTCGAAAACGTGTTGGTCAAAATTATTGCTAGTATAAAAAAATTGTTGTTTAGAATTGTGCAATGTTTATATGAGTCAGGGTTTCACAGAGTTCTGTGGAGATTAGTGTCAGATTGCTTCCAAACCTTTTGCAAATTTTAAGTTTCACAAAGCCTCAATTTGCCCAACGCTAAACAGCACCAAACCGTCTGGAAACACAGCACACAGATGACCCAGCCAGTCTCCTCTGGTCCCAAGTTAAAGTTGGCACCTCCAGTCTCCAAAGAAATAACCATCTTCCACCAAGAACTGACATTATCAAAACACAGAAGAAATTAAGAGCATTTCCCCCAGACAGGGAGGAGCAAACCAGGGTTATTATAGTTAACGAAAACGAACGAAATAACGAAAACTGAAATTGAAAAAACATTGTCGTTAACTGAAATAAATAAAAACTATAATTAAAAGGAAAAAACGGTAACTAACTAAAACGGTATTGTGAGTTTCCAAAACTAACTAAAACTAACTGAAATTATAGATAAACTTTAATTTTCTTGTCATTTTTTAAAGCCTTGTTGATTGATATGAAATCATTTTCTCCGCTCTCCGGGTTTAAGCTGGAGCGCCATCGGGCAACTGCGTGCGTGTGTGCGTGTGCATGTGCGTA
>VUQK01014908.1:5371-29379 GCA_015106715.1 Bujurquina vittata
GTCCGTGTTTTTCCCGTTTTTCCCCCCCCCCCCCCCCCCAAAAAACAAAACCCAAAACAAATCGAGCCCCTCCCTGAGCCTGGTTCTGCTGGAAGTTTCATCCTCTTAAAAGGGAGTTTCACCTTCCCACCGTTGCCAAGTGCTTACACACAGGGAGTCACTTGATCGTTGAAGTTTTCTCCAATACTGAAGAGTCTTCAGCCTTACAGTATAAAACACTTTGTGGCTATTGCTGTTGTAAATTGGTGCTATATAAATAAACTTGAATTTAATTGAGTCTGTAAATCTTGCTTCATTTAAATAGTCCTATCTCTTAGAATGGCCAGGCGTTAACGGGCTCACCTTATTACAAAGGAAGAAAAGACTCTCAGCACAAAGATCTGTAACAATTGCTTTTGTCCTGCCTTACGTCTGAGCCTGGCTGTGTGATAATCATGGGTGTGTAGTGCATTTAGATGATGGCTAACTTAAAGCACTTAGATGCAATAAACATCCATAAGTACGATGATACTGTCGTGAGACGCTTTGCACCAGACAATGACAAATTCCCCAAGAACCTCCAGTGACTTCTCAGAGTCTGTGATGCTGCCTCATCCACCCACCTTTTTTACTCAGATCACCTTACCTCCGCCCAGCTCGAGATCTTTGTCCTGTTCCTCACACTCCTCCCCGCCATTCTGGGCCGTGGTGCAGCGGTAGCCCTTCCTCTTCAGCACATGGCAGATCACCACACCCAGCAGGCCCAGAAGGAAGAAAACTAGCACCAGCCCAAAGGCGAGATATTCCGGATTGGTCCCTGCGTTTTTGCCATTTTCATTACCCGGATTCGCTAGAGGGTGAGAGACAAAAGAAAGTACAGAGATTTTTTTTTTTTTAAAAAGCAGCAATTAAATATTGTTTTAAACAATAAATTGTCCTTACAGACCATTTGATTTCAACCCCGATATCTATATGAAGCCTGAGCTGGGGGGGATTCAAATGTTCAAACGCTGTCAGCTGCAACATGACAGAGCTTTCATGTTCCTTTCCCTCAGAAAAAAATAAATGAATGTACTGAAAGGCAGAGGAATAAGAGCAAGAAAAAGACACAAAGCCTGTTCCAGCTCTACAGAGTGAAGCTGTGAAGAACAGTGTCAGTGTTTTCCAGGGTTTTTGATTTCCCACTTCAACTCTTTTTTTCCCACTTTTATTGATTTATTTCTGAGCACAAGACACAGAGGAGGCTGAATACTGCAGTAAGGCTGCTGACATCCAGCTTTACAAGTGTCCCATAAACTGTAGACTGGTGATTGCAGCCGGTCTCTCACATGTTTAACATGCATTTAAGTCTGCTAAAGCATATAAACCATCATTGTCAGGGGTTTTTACATAACAGACTACAGCAGAAAAATCACGGGGGTCATAAACTTTTACCACTCAAGCTTCCTCCGCTCCCACTCCTACCTGCCCACCTGGGGGTCTAAAGTCCAGATTCTTGGGAAGAGTGAAATAAGCAGCTCCTGAGCACCACATCCTGTACTTTCAAAATAAAACTACAGACAATAGCTCTGGAAACTGCAATTGGTCTCAGAGTTATTGCCACTAACTGAAACATTCATATCCAGTGCTTAAGCAACAAATTCCTGTAGACTTTTAATTGGTTACCAGAGCTTTTTCCCTGCATTTAAAACAAACCTCAGGTTTTGGGCTATCACAAAGGAAAAAGTCACCATGACTGCAAAATCTGATTTTTTTTTAACCTTGTTTGAAAATAAGGCAAAATTTACTCAAATGGCCAAAATTATCAGGAAAACACAAACTTCTGCAAAGTAATATAACTGTCGTGCTTGGTGTGTGTCACCTCCCCATTTTCTGCCACTGAAGAACTCTGTAAATGTTTTGATGTAAAAAGCAAATTTGAATAAATCAGATGGTGTTACATTTTGAAGCTAATGTCTCGATCAGGTTAAAGCTCAGAGTTGATGCACCACGTGAGGCCTTCCAGCTCAACACACAAAAGAGCTTTTGTCTGCTGGTGTGTGTGTGTGTGTGTGTGTGTGTGTGTGTGTGTGTGTACACAGCACTAAGAGAATCAGGGTGGGTCTGACAGAGAGGCAAAGACAGAGAGAGCAACAGTTTACACAGAATCATATCACAGTCTCATCAAACCTGCACGCCAGTTTAGAAATGACACACAGCACTACGTATATAGACATGTATCTGAATAATCTACTGCCCCCCCCCCTCCCTCCTCCTCCTCCCAATGCATACAGGCATTTGTGCTCCTCCATTGTCCCAGTTCCTTGTGCACAAGACTGAACACAATGATCATTGTCTGGTCACTGAGCAGCCTGTTACCAAAGGTTGTATGTCGCTGCGTGACGACCACACTGACTCAGACATCATGTGCCAATTAACCGACTGTATTAAATAAAATAAGACTGGAGACTGGCAAATGGCTTGAGCACAGTCACTGAGGAGTTTTTGAAGTGAAGCCAGACATCTTTTCAGTAACCACAGCCGGTGCTGTGGTGGAGGTCCTATAAAAGAGCGAGAACTAAAAGCTGAAGCTGTCAGTGACGTGAACACCGCTAAAGTAACCGTGTATTACTTTGAATGGCAACAATAGCAGGATGGCAGTTACATTTGTTTCCAGCTAAAACTTCAAAGCATTTGTTGAATGTGACCAGAGGGCAATTTCATTTTTATTTCTGATTAAAGTTGCAGTTTTGTGTACCATTTTTAATTTCTGAAACCGATAACACACCTGTAACCGTTTCCAAGAACATGAGCTGGTCTCTAAAAATTGCTCGTTTCAGAGGCTGCAGTTTTGTCAACTTCAGCAGGTCATCTTGGCCGTGTCTACATGCCTAAGTGCACCAAGTTGCTGTCATGCTGTTGTATATTTGCATTTATGAGCAGTTGAATAAATGTACCTAACAAGGAGGCAATCAAAAACTTTTCCAAGCCCTCTACTTTTCTTCCTTTAAATGATCTTCTGGTTAGCAGTGGTTAAAGCTGACGTCTAAAAGACACCATGATGCCAAAGGGCATCTCAGAAAAGAGGATATTCCTGTTCCTCCTTACACTCTCACGACAGCAGCAGACTGTATGTACTTATAGATTTATTACTTCCACCAAACCGACAACAGTCTCTGTCCATTGCAGTTTGTTTTCATTGCAGGTTTCTGCAATGCAACCATAACAATATTCATAAAATATGATGCAGATGTGGAGCACGGCCAAAGGGAGGCCAAGAAGGGGCCATAAAACGGTGGTGTGGATCCAAGTTGTTGGTTTAAAAGAGTGGTAGCTGTGCCTGCATTCTTTGAGTACTACTTTCCTATTAGCTGATACTTTTAGCTTCACTTAAGTTTTTCAAATCAAGTCCAACTCTGTGAGTCACTTCTTGGCAACCGGGCATTAAAAAGTGTAAGTTAGGAAATCAGAAATGGCTCCAAGCACTCAGCTACATTGAGTTAGTAATCTGACCCTTAATTACCCTCCTCCTTTCACTCATTCAAGAAAGGATGGAAATGTGAAGTCTATGTCATCTGATCACTGACCTCTTTTTGGCTCGTAAACATCCACTAAAACAGGTGGATCCAGGAAAGGCTTTTAAGTAGTGGTAATTACAGGTGCCTTGAAAGCATGTGGTACACATCCTGTTGATAGAGATAAATTGATCATATGTTAAATTGTTGTATTAAGACTTTGATGAAAGATCTAATAGACATGTTGATGATTCAGAGGAAGAAATGAAGTTAGTTAGGAGATAGAAGACTGGAGAGAAAGAGCCTAAACAAGCAACAGCAGCGATTAAAGTTGCTGTTCTGAATGATGTGTCTGTGGGAGGGCTGTGAATAATGCTGCTGAAACAAACAATCAGTGCAATTTGAGTTTCCATTTTTAAGCAGCGGGAGTAAACCTTAAAAAACCATTACAGCTTTGATGTTGATGAAGCAGTCGTGCAAGAGTGCATGCTTTACCAGCCCTGATATCCTACCTTCTGCTCCATTGTGCCATAATAGCATCATTGAATCTGTCTCACCTCCATCCATCCATCCACTTCTGCTTATCCACTTCAGGGTTCTGGGAGAACATGCAAACTCCACAGAGAGAGAGAGGCCCAGTCCAAGGTGGAATCAAACCCAGGCCATTCTAGCTGTGAGGCAGCAGTGCTGTCTCACCTCCTTTTTTAAAATATGCTAATCTTTTTCACCTTTCTTGCTCTTTTGATGTTTCTCCAATCTGCTGCACACTTCGTTTTCCTCCACCCTCTCATCTTGATTGCGAACACAACGCAATCAGTATGCACCAATCAAACAATTTTTTGATGTGATGATTTGCTATTTAACATATTTATCAATTTATTTTAAACATTTCTCAAAAACGCATTTGAACATTCAATATCAGACTACACAAAAACACCAGCTAAGGTCACTACTGCCTACTAACACTACTGGGCCACCTGCAGGGCAACTGCCCATGTGATCAATCAGCTTTTTGTTGCTATTTATTCCTACTGGATTCAGCAGCCTTTCCATTTAATGACATTTACACATTTCTTCACAGCCACATAATTTCCTCTTGTGTTAACTTATTATTTCCTTTTAATTGTGCAACAAGTACTTTAATAACCACTGTCCTGTTGCACCGCTTTAGTCATTACACTTTGTCTGGACTTGATTCATGTCTCACAGCATGGTCGCTTACTCTCTTTTGAAGTTTGTCTTTGGACATTGTTCTTCTTTGTTTGTTAAGCACTAAACCACTGAACACTGACCCACAAATCCCGCAAGCAGAAAGAAAAGCACCTATCTCAAGGGATGAATTGTAAATGGACTGGTACTTTTATAGCACCTTTCTTTTCAATCTGAGCACTCAAAGTGCTTTCTACTACACGTCTCATTCACCTAATCACACACACATTCATTGAGCGCTGTTATCTAAGAATCTCACACACACATTCATCCATCAGGGTTCAGTATCTTGCCCAAGGATGCTATGACACATGGATTAGAGGAGACGGGGACTGATTTTCAGATTACTAGATGACCCGCTCTACCACCTGAACCCCAGCTGCCTGTTTCTTTAGCTACACTGTGACTAGCAGCCTGTCACAAAAACGCATAATTTGCTCCCATTTCTTTAGCTGTCACTACTAAAATAGCTATGATAACAAAGTTTGACAGGCATTAAATTGTATTTTGCACCAATGGCGTGTAAGCGAGTTATTGGCCGAAAACTTGGCATTTCTCAACATGGTGTGCAGTTTGTCCTTAAAAAAATATGAATAAACTGGACAAGTGGAAGATACAAGAAGCAATGACAGGCCTTGTGGAGTGGTGAATCCAAAGTTGAAAGTTTTGGCTCAAACTGTCATCAGTATGTATGGAGGAGGTCAGGAGAGAGAGATATAGGAGAGAAGCTAGTGTCTACAGTCATCTGTAAAACACAGCAGAGGCTCTGTCATGGTTTGGGGCTGCATTCCAGCTGGTTGATTTGGAAATCTTAAAATTGATGGAATTATTAAAGCAGAAAAAGAATCAGATTTTGATCCACCATGTAGCACCATCTGGAAAACATCTTTTTCAGCATGACAATGATCCCAAACACACTGCCAATGCAGTAAAAGCACACCTGGATAGAAAACACATAGTGGAGCACTATTGGTCATAGATCGGCCTCCCCAAAGCCCAGATCTCAACATAACTGAAGCAGTGTGGGATCATCTGAACAGAGAAGAGAACAAAAGGCAGCCAAAATTCAAAAAGCTCTGAATCAAAAGAAGAACGTGTGGTTTTCAGCTCAGCACTGAATCCGATAAAAGGCTTGGCCCATTGTGGCTTCACATTTCCACATGCTCAGGAAAATGCATCACTGCCCACAGAGGAACTGACAAGCAGTGATGTGGCAACCAAATACCACTGCATGTAAATAAGACTCAGAAACTTGTACTGATAGCTTTTAACTATGTGAAGTAGACAGGTGGATCCAAGTTTGTCCCAACTTGAGGTGGGCAGCTGAACTATCAATTAGGACTGCTTAGATGTTTCACAAAAATAACTGTTTTTGATGTCCCTCACCTAACTCCGTGAAACCAAAGTGTTTCCAAATAGCTTCTAGTTGACGAAAAGTCTCTCCTTCAATCATCTTGGCTTGAGATGACCTGTCAAAATCCCTTTGAGTTTTTAGAAGGTAAAAAAGGAAAGCACAGGATTTGTACAACAAAACCAAATGAGAGCAACATTTCAAAAAGGAATGAAGAATAAGTGTTTTATCTCAGTTGTTTTATTTCGCGTGGTGGTTAGCACTACTGCCTCACAGTTAGAATGACATCTCGAAGGTCCTAGGTTCAATTCCACCTTGGCCCGGGCCTCTCTCTCTCTCTGTGGAGTTTGCATGTTCTCCCCGTGTCTGCATGGGTTTTCTCTGGGTACTCCAGTTTCCTCCCACAGTCCAAAGACATGCACTTACTGCAGTTAGGTTAACTGGCCACTCTAAATTGCCCATAGGTGTGAATGTGAGTGTGGATGATTGTCTGCCTCTCTGTGTTAGCCCTGCAACAGGTGTACCCTACCTCTCACCCTATGTTAGCTGGGATAGGCTCCAGCCCCCCCGCGACCCTGAGCAGGATAAGCGGAAGTGGATGGATGGATGGATCCAACATTGTAACTGTATATAAATTTTTGATTAATTACCCACAGCAGTGAAGGATGCTCTTTGTTGATATGTGAAGATGCCATAAATACATTAGCGTGTTCTAGTAAGAACAAATGAGCCCAACTGACTAGCCTAAAATTAGGAAGCCACATTATGATGGATGACGTTTAACTTTGTCCATACAAGCACTCTATGTGCATCTACCAGCCTTTTTGAAACCATTAATCACACTGTCCAGTAATCAAAATGTTATAAAAATTTAGCAGGATTCTGTCTTTTTTTTTTTTGCTCTGTGTACACTGCTGCACACACACAATGACAGCTAATGTTACCAGTACTAGAAGAAGCACCCTTCCCTTGCATGCAAGCATTTGCACAGATTTCCATAGTGTGGTTACACCATGCTCTGGTCGTGACTAGACCAGCCTACAGCCTAAATGCTGTGCATTTTCTACAGAAAAGCTCAGATTTATGCCTCACATGTCAACATTTCCCATCTGAGAGGCTGTGGTCAATGGACGTGTAAAATAATGCAACATTATTCGCTGTGGCATCATTAAAATAAGCTTCTGCAACGTCACAACATTTACTCCTGTCGATGGTTGCATTCATTTTTTATCACAATCTCATATAGATGATGGGAGAATAAAATCTTCCCTAGAAAATCCCAAAGATTCTCATTAGGGTTAAGGTCCAGAGTCTTTGGTAGACAATTCATGTGTAAAAAATTATGTCTCATACTCCCTGGACCACTCTTTCACAGTTTGAGCCCAATGGATCCTGGCTTTGACATCCTGGAATATGTCTGTGCCATCAGGGGAGAAAAAAAATCCACTGAAGGAAAAACCTGGTCATTCAGTATGTTCAGGCAGTCAGCTGACCTCATTTTTGAAACACATAATGTTGCCCAAAACTAGACCTCCGATCCAGAAGAAGGTTTTTACTGTTTCCTTAGTTAAATCCAGGTGGAGACTTGTTTTTTAGCTCCATGCTAAGATTAAAAAGATACAATAATTTTTTTAAGTAATTTAATTGAAAAAAAAAAGAACGCTGTACTCATAAAAATACATTCATTAGTGTGTAATCAGTCTTCTAAGAAATCAATATATTCGCATAAACTTATAATTAATCCACTAAAAATACACGGGAGCAGGCGCCAGTTTGTTGGAGCTGCTATGTTGTCCCGCCATCTTGAATACAGTTGCTGAGATGGACATCATCATTCACCCAAATTGCATTTTATGTATGTGGTTAGAGACCGGCCACATTAAAAAAAAAAATCACAAATAGCTCTTTAAACTATAAATGACCATTTAACATGTTTTCATCTCTTTCTCATTATGTCTTTACCTCCACCACTGCGCTCTCTCTTCTTCCTCCTCACCTCAAACCTCATCCCGTGAACTGAGGTCAGGGCTCTAACACATCAAAACATGCATAAACACATTTATCTGTTCCCAATATTGTCATAGTTACTTACTGTCAGCAGTTTAGACATGTGACCCTCCATCTCGAGACAGCTGACGAGCTGTCTAAACAACAACAGCAGGAACAGCTGGTTATAAGCTAACATAATGCCAGCTAATGTTAGGCTCAAGTGTCCTAAAAATTACACTTTCCCTCTGATAAACAGTTTGATTACAATCTCACATTGTATGAGAGTTTATTCAACAATGTTAGCTTCACTTCAGACAGTTTCAATGACAGCAGCTATGAGAGGCTAACAGCAGCACTTAGAGAAAAGTTCAGGATATCCCCAATAACTCACCTCAGTATCGTCATCAGATAGAAATGAGCTTCACTTACTAATCAATTCATATTGGACTCTTTTCACCTGTGTTAACAGCTGAGGTAAAGAGTAGACTGACAGACTACAGCAGGGGTATTCAACTCCAGGCCTCGAGGGCCGGTCTCCTGCAGGTTTCAGATATGTCCCTGATCCAACACACCTGAATCAAATGGCTGAATCACCTCCTTAGTATGCAGTCACTTTCTCCAGAGTCCTGCTAATGACTTCTATATTTGACTCAGGTGTGTTGAAGCAGAGACACATCTAAAACCTGTAGGACACTGTCCCTCGAGGCTTGGAGTTGAATACCCCTTGGACTACAGTCACAACAGAAGAACAGTGGCCAGAGTTATTTGTACTACAGCAGCCAGTAGGATAATGCATTTGAATTGGGAGGGGTAAGAAAACAAAATTCAGCTGACTACAATCTGTGGATGACATTTTACACACTGTACCTTAACGTCCTGTCAAGCATTTTCTGCTTGTGTTCAGCCTATAAATACTTCTGGACCAGCAGGTCACAGTTCTTTTGATTTTGTACCCCCTGAATGAAACAAATGTCATTGTGACCCCTCACCACAGGTCTCTGATATAGCATGAGATGTTTTGAGATGTGAAGTAACCAAAATGTAGCAACAGAAGTTAGGCAATCATCGGACAAAATAGTAGTTTTGCTAAGCAAACTGCCTTTCCTCTTCCTTGAATCCCTTTGGGGGAGTTCGCAGAACTAAACTGGGAACCACTGACTCACACACACTAAACACATCTGATGCCTGAGTGTCCAACTGAAATCCCAGTTGTTTTATATTCTGTCTGGTAATTAAGACGGGATTAAGTCATTGCGACAGCTGAAACTATCCCAAGACATATACTTGTACTTGTAAACACACACACGCCCACGTGCACGACATGAATCTTTTCCTGTCTCCAAACCAGGGCACTGGATGAGTGGGTCTAATTGAATAAGCTTTGGCCTTTTTTTTAAGCCACAGACTTCTCATGGAAAAATGGAAACAGGACCAGCTGTTCAAAGGTTATGAAGACATCGGCTAGAATTAAATGAGACAGACACATAGCACTGCAGTACTCTCTGACTTTCAACAGGGTGTGCAGTAATCGTTGCTTATGAGTTATCTAATCTCCCCCATCAATCCTAATAATTCTCATAAAAAGGTAGAATGCTATCAGAGCAAACACAATGAAATGCGTAGATCAGTAAGAAGAATAAAGTGGCAATAACAACAGCTACATTACTGTGTTGTGAAAACCAGCATCATTATCTATCTAAGGAAATAGCTGCTGTCTGTATTTTTGTCAATGTGTGTGGCGCTAACTTCAGAAATGATAAACAACCTAGAGCAACAATTTAAAAACAAACAAACAAAAAACAATCTACTGTAACTGAACCTTCATTGTTGCTGTGCGGCTACGCTCAAGCAAAACTTTCATCAGGCGAGCCACACTTTTCTGAGACCCCTTCATGGATGAAGTCAGCGAGCACATCATCATAGAGAAACCTTTTGAAAGTATTGATAAAAAGTAACAATTATTGGTAGTTACTAACAAATTCAGAGGAAGTGCAACAACGCTCCTGAATGAACTTGTTGGTCCATCTGACCTCATGGGCACAAAACCAAACACTGACATTCACTGCACTGCACTTTTGTAGAAAGGTGATTTATAAACCATAAACAGAGAACACCTACACTGAACTTTCCTGTATCACACATACATCACACACATGTAGATTGCATTGTTTTGTTTTGTTTTTTAAACGGGTTTAACTAGCCAGAGTAGGTTTCTTCCTAGGCTGCCAAATGTTATGGGCCATAGTCCTATATTAACCCATCATATAGATGCTTTAGGTCACTTAGAAATGATGCCATCGCAGTGCAGAGCAGTGGTGAGATCCGGTGTAAGTCGGGCTTTAGTTTTGATTTTTTTTTTCCAAAGGCATTTCCACAAATTAAATTAAATTTATTCTTACATAAAATAAAACTAGCTACACTTTCACACAAGCAGACGACATCTGAGGTTGTTATTCTTGATCTGCTAATTATCAATAAACTAAAAGCAGAATTAGTTAAATAATACAAAGACACAATACATTTGTCGTGTAATATATGAACTATGCTGCTTAAATACTACTCGGATAACAATGCCTCAAACCCAAAGTTTAACTTTCTGTGAAAGCCTTTAAGGAGACTACAGACGCTTCCTTTTCCTCCGCCTGGCAGCGCATCTGTGGCTGCTAAAACTTTGGCACGCCAGCTGAACAGATCACTTTTCCATGAGGGCTGGCATCAGTATCCGGACACGAGAAACGACTTTTCAGTGTAACAATACAACATCGGTAAAACGCGGTTTCATGTGCACACAAGTAAAAGACAGCGTTAGAAACCTACTTCCAGGCGCGGTTGAATTGGCCATTGACGGATAGGACCGCAGCTATCCAGCAGGCTGGTGTCGGAGATGGGCTTTTTTTTTCCAGGTCAGCTCCGGAGAGTGGTTATACGGTTCAAAGTAAAGTGAAGGAGGTACTTCCAGCGACTATCAACGTGTTTCCTGATTCCCAGAGAGCGGAAACGCCCTGCACTGCCTCGGCAGAGAGCACCGGAGCGAGAGCACTCACTCACCGCTACTTCCGCCTACGTTAGCGCCGAGTTATCTATTTACTTTTTAAAGGCGTTCGAGCCACTAAAAGATTTGAAATGAAACTGATACAGTTTGTGATTCCTTTTTTTTTTGTGTGATTTGAAAAACGCCCATGGGCTACTGCGCAATGTACGCGCACTCAAACAATCCTCTGTCAGTGGATCTAACTGCAAACAAACATCATTACTGTGCAGGGAAACTCACAATGAGTGAGCTGGACGAGAAGACAAAGCGATTGTTAATGTTGCCTGGTTTTCACCTTCTACATGCAAGAAAGAGTAGCCTCGGGTCCTTTGTGTTACTTTGGCAATGTGATAACTTAATTACAGGTGTGAGAACAAGTTCTGTTTGGGCACTGGAGGATACACATGAAATTGATAGAGGCATTCTGCATTGCTTTTCAAATAATTATTAACAATATTCATTTAAAGGCCCCATGTACTTGTGTACAGTTAGACAGGCTGGCAGTCTAACTCAGGGCTAACAAGACAACCACACACACATATCCACACATTTTAAATCACAGTCACCAGTGAACCTAACATGGGTGTCTTTTGGACTGTGGGAAGAAACTCACACACAATGTGGGGTTAAAGAGTAAAAGGGAAACTTGTTTTTGACACTTTTTTTTTTTATTTCAAGTTCCCTTTCTTGAAATTTCAATGTACCCAAAGGTTTGAGTCAGTAAAATGAAACTTTGAGATAATAGTATGTTTATCTTTTTCATTTTTGCAGAAACAAGAACCCTAAAAGTGGGAAAAGTTAGAAGGCAGCTGTTACACTAGAGGTGGGCAATTGATTTTCCCAAGGGGCCGCATGAGAAACTCTGACTGTTGTGAAAAGCTGTGAAGTCAGTTCTGCTCAATATCAATTTTATCTCTTTATAAACTGCTACTGGTGAGAGCAGATGTTGTAGATGATGTAATATGCACAGTAAAAATGCCAGAATTTTATCACAATTTAATCAACATTCCCAGTTTGTCCCATTTCAATCCCAGCCTATCCAAGCTGACCTTACAAATCACTCTCTGTTATAGCCACTGTAGAGCAGTCAAACCCAGCTTTGTGATTTCCTACAAAATGGCAAAAACAAACAAACAAAAAAAACCTGTAAGCTGTTTTGGTGGGAGTTTATCAGAGAGTGTTTGGTGGTGAAATGGGACAAACTGCACGATGTAAACATATCCTAACTCCCCATTGACCTCACATGTGCAGGTCAGAGACAGGACAGGGACACAATTTCTGTCAGGAAGGCACACCAACCAGCAAAGACTAGCTCGTCTGCCATTTTAAAGGTTACCATGCTATTATTTTTAAAGGTTAAATTAATTAAGGAAATATAATAATATAACGGGTAGTGCCAGTGACAAGGCCAGTTAGAGGCCTTCAGCAGGTGTAGCGATGCTGCAGACACAATAAGTGAGCGTGTCCCTTCCTTTTTGAAGCTGTTCACCTGTGATCACAAACACTTTGGATTTCTGGTGCAAAGAAAGGGGAAGAGGACCTTCCAAGAAAAGCAAAGGCTTCACTGACTGAAAAAGGATGAAGATGCAGTTCTTCAGGTATCTTGTTGTTGTAAATTACTGCTTAAATAAGTGCTTGTTAATTATCATTATGCATATGTGTTTGCCCTGTAAGCACACGCATGTAGAAAATATAACAGAATTAATCCTATGAATGCACAGAAGTGTCTAATTCTACTGTTTCTTGCTGGCTTTCAATGGTGGAAAGAGCATACAAATCCATTTAGTCCTCTACTGTGACTTTTACTACTAGTAATAATAACAATAACGATAAAAGAACATTCAAATTTACTTTACCAGAGACGGGATGCACCCTGGACATGTCACAGAGACAACACAGAGAGACAGTCAGCCATTCATACCTACGGCCAATTTAGTATCACCAGTTAACCTAACCTCATACATATCTTTGTTCTGTGGGAGGAGGCCAGAGTACCTGGAGAGAACCCACACAGTCGCGGGGAGAACATACAGAATTCCATGTGAGGAGACAGTACAGCTCTGAGCTTCCAAAGTTTTCTTTCCTCTGTGGTTGTTTTATTTTTTGTTTGTTTGTTTTAAAAAGCTCCACATAAGAGAAGGGGTGAAATGGAACTGTTGATCATCAGAGTATAACGTGAAGTCAGCCTAACTTCAGGGATATCAATCTGTCCAGTTAGGAAGCATAAATGAGAAGGACATGAACAGGAAGACCTTCACACAAACTGGCCCCAGCTATTCTGTGTAGTACATATAACAGCAGAAGGTAACTGATCCTAATGAAGCACGTATGTCCTGATTTGCAAATAAATATAAATAAATAAACTCATATGCTATGAACCCGTTTCTTCTGTGTTGGGGTTCATGAGCCTATTTTTAGTTAAGAAACTGAATGTTATATAAGACAGGGTCGCTCTGATGTTTCAGTTCTGTGTTGTTCACCGTTTACAGCAGCAGGTGACAGCAGAGCTCGAACTGCACAAAAGTTGTCCTAACACGTCTCTGCGAAATGAAATCCCTCACATTTTTCTTTGAAGTCTGTAAATTGAATAAATAAATAAATAAATCCCAAAAAAAATTTTTTTCAGTTTTTCAAGGGGAAAACGAACCATGACCACAAAATATCACTTTCATGTTCATTTTCAAATTCAAGTACAACTGACTGTACACAAGGTGGCGTACTTTACCCACACTGAATGAACACTGCAGCCAGGTACTTTAGGTGAACGGCAGAATAAAAAGAACTGACTCACTTTTTTTAACAATCACATTTTTTAAAACCACATTTAAATGCAAGTTTAGAGCACTGAAATCCCAGACGTGATCCAATAAGGCCCATTAGTCCCCAAATAACATAATCCAGGTTATTATGACTGTGGCCCAGAGGGTCTCACTCACCTCCATGTTAAAGAGTTTGAGAGGCAGGACAATGACGGCCACTATTTGCTTAATAAAAGCAACAATCTTGGGTTGTGGGCAGAAGCTGTAATCCTAAAATGCCTGTGATAGGCTGATATGGGAGTGATATGGAGGACTTAATCTGCTTGCTTGCCAGCATCTCTACCACGCTGACCCCTGAAGAGGGAGATGACAGCAGTCTGAGGTTCTGGGCCCTTGGCACCACTTCAGTAACCTCAGCCAATGGGTGGGGGCAGTTAACACCACCTAAGAGAGGACAAATATTACACCTGTCAGGGACAGCAGCTGTAGCACCTGATCTGCAGCATCAATGTACGTGATAGGGATGAGAAGGGAAGCTGGAAGGATGTGTGCAGACTGTGCAGGCAGGACCATGTGGTGATTTAAATGCCTCCATAGCATCTCAGTATGTGTTTTATACATCGTACACTCACGTTTTCTCATCCCTGTACTGCATCAAACATTGTAGCTATCAAATATTGAACACTTTGATGAATTTAGTATTTAAAATATTCTGCCAACGATGGTTAGCAAACCAGTGAATTGACACCTGAATTAAATAAATTAAACATAGCATTCAAAGCTCATTTTAGTCATCTGAAAGCTTGGGGTAATTACAGTCTTTCCATCCTGTTCAGCACATTGTTTTAGGTCAATTAACCCTCAAGGGACTCTCAGAGTGGGATCATTTATTTGATTCAGGAATACTTTATATTTTACAGTCTACAGTGTTCTATTGTAATCAATTACGGTTAATTTCATAATCATTTTACATGCAACAAAAGAAGAAAAATCAAATAGCACAAGCAAAAATTACTTCATGCGTTACAGTGTGGTAGAGTCATTTTACCACCAAATTACAGATGATCTAGTGCGGCAGTTTAGCTCACTGGTTGAGCAGGCAACCATATAGCAGATCGCAGAAATGCATCTGGGTTTAAGCCTGACCCGTGGCCCTCCGTGCGTCATACTCTGATCAGCAACCAAATGCGGGGAAATTGTTTTGTTCATCCGTTGTTACCTCGTTGCTTCTGTGTGAAATAAATCTAAACACGGTTTGTACATGTGTAACATTTAAAATATTTTCTTCTGAAACATTTAGAACATTTGGATTGCTGAGAGCTGTTATCCACACATGGACAAAACTTGGAACAGTGGTGAAACTTCCCAGGAGTGGCTGACCTAGAAGAAGCCAGAACAGCATCTAATGAACTGCAGGCCTCACTCACCTCAGTTAAGGTCATAGTTCATGATTCAACAATAAGAAAGAGACTGGACTAAAATGGCATCCATGAGGGAGCTCCAAGGTGAACCCCATTGCTGACCAAAAAGAACATAAAGGCTTGTCTCACACTTGCCAAAAAACATCTCAATGATCCCCAAAACCTTTGGTAAAATATTCTGTGGACTGAAGAATTTGCTGTAATTGATGGAACGATGAATTCTGCTCCCTACCAAAAAATCCATGAAGTAGAATGTCCGACCATGAGTTCATGCCCTGAAGCTCAAGTGCACATGGGTTATGCAGCAGGACAAAGATCTGAAAAACACCACACCAGGAAATCCACCTCTGAATGTTTCAAACAACACAAGATAAAGGTTTTAGAGTGGCCCAGTCAAAGTCCAGACTTAACCTTAAACAGGTCGTTCATGCTGGAAAACCCTCCATTGTGGCTGAATTAAAATAATTCTGCAAAGTAGAGCGGGCCAAAAATCCTCCACAGTGATGTGAAAGACTCATTGCCATTTATCACAAATGCTTGATTGCAGTTCCTGCTGCCAAGACTGGCACAACCAGTTATTAGGTTTAGAGGCAATTGCTTTTTCACACAGGAGACCAGTTAGATTTGGAGAGCTTTTTCCCCTTAAATAAAACCATCATTTAAAAACTGTAGTTTATATTTACTTGGGTTATCGTTATCTAATATTAGAACTTTGTCTGATGATCTGAAACAAAGAAGTGTGACAAATGTGCAAAAAATAAAAAATCAAGAAGGGGGAAAATAGTTGTTCACAGCACTGTGTGTGGTCTGCTTTTTCATAAAGAATAAATTGTGTTTGTTTAAATGAGTAAATAAGAGCCTGGGTAATTAAACCAGCCTTGGAGCTCATTTATGGAACTAACAGATTTCTGTAACTAATGGTCTTCTGACTTCTCTACTTTGTGGCAAACAGCTAATTTAACAAAAATCTGTTTGCTTTTTTTGTGTGTGTGTAAAAGAGAAGAAGCGATTTTTTCCCCCCTCCAGGTGTGAATGCTGCGCTTTGATAACTCCTCAGGACGAGCTGTGACAGTGCATATGTTCATTCATGACTGCCTCTGCATCTCAGTCGCCTGTTTTACCTTGACAGCTAGAAGTGTGCGGAGCAGCGACTGATCGAGGCGTGGAGGATTCCTGCCAAAAAAGAAAAAAAAAAGGAAAACCCAGAGAGCTGAAAACGAAGAGGAGAGTGATGAAATGAAATGATGAAACAGACGAGGTTTTAATCAGAATCTTTTTATGCTGCCACCCGGCAGGAATTACTTACTTCATCAGCCCTCTGTATCCTCCCCCCACTGGACGACAAGCAACTTCCCAGAGTGCATTGCTGCGTGGCCTTTTCAATAATGTAGAGGGGGACAGACGAGAGATAAAATGAGAGGAAACGATTTCCTGGCACCATGGGAGCCCCCTCTGTGACATTTACCTCTAGCGGGGCCCTCAATGTGTGTGTGTGTGTGTGTGTGTGATGGCCCTATGCCACACTAATGATGCCCCCCTCTGGCACGCACAGTTGAAGCACAAAACTCTCCTGCTAGTGATGCCACACGTGTCCTTTGCAATCACACTGAAAGGAAAGAAGGAAGGAAGAGTGAGGAGATAATGGCCAAGATGGATTGTGGAGAGTTTGAAAAGGAACGGTGGGAGCAATATTTCCCTCTACGTGTGGAACCGAGGAGGAAGAGAAAAGAAGGGCGGGAAGTAAAAGGGAAGAGAGAAGGTTAATGGAGAAAGGAGGCCACTTTTGTCAGCGAACGGCAGAGAAGGAGCAAGAGGGATCGTCTCGTGTGATCCATCAGCTCCACCTGTTACTATTTCATACTTCATTAACCGTTTCCTCTATTTGAAGCGGTGGGTGGTGTTCTCTGGCTTCATGGGGTGTCCCCCACCCCCCACCTGGACACATGGCATCTCATTACCTCCCTGCTTCAGCTCAGGGCCTGCAGAATGTCACACAGCTGGAGCATGAGGCTAGGAAGATAGATGAAACAGTAAAAGGAAAACTTCTGAATGTCTTCAAAAAAGAACGAGCGTACCGAGAATGATTTCTTTGCTTGGCATTATTTTCCTGTTGGAAAGTCCACCTTGAGTTCAACTCAAGCAGATGGCGTCACGTATGCTGCTGTCACTCTTTGATATGCAGAATTTATAGTAGCATCACTGACTGCAAGCTGAATAAAACAGTTGCTATCAGGTCCTGGTTGTGAAAAGCTGCATTAATGAAAGGCATTAAAGAAAGGGTGGCATCAGTGAGCTTTCCTGCTGTTCTTGCAAGTCTGTGCATTTGTTTATTTTTAGACACTGTGCAGGTTCCACAGTAGGTCATGATACAGGTGCCCCTGCAAGTGGTGAGGACTGCGAGGGGTAGTCCAGCCTGCTTCGGCCTTCGGAGGGGTTCCTACTGAAGGTGTTCTCACCTGCTGTGGATGGTTTCATCATCGGAACCAAACATTTGAATTTTACTGAACTAAAAATGCTATATCGTTTGTTCCATTTGACTGATTAGTGATTGACTACAAATTGTCAGTTATTTGTAATTTCTTTGTGTATATCACCATTTTCTAAGACCCTGAGCTTCTGAGAGCGACCCATTCGTTCACAAATGTTTGTACAAGCAGACTGCATGCCAGGGTTAAAAAAAAAAAAGCTGTGCCAAATCAAATATGTGAACCCTTTGTGAATAATGGAGCCCCAAGAAAGAAGTTTGCTTGTAGAAAACTGGCATCTTCACCCGCTAATTATTCCCCCTCATTGTATTCCAGGCTAATACAATGGAATACAATGAGGGGGAATAATTTACTGACATGATCTGCAAACTTAGCCTGTGTTTCCTTTTAAACTTGCTCAAGGAAAGACTGAAAAATAGCTTTGTTTGGCAGTGGCCTGGAGTGACACTGGCTGCAGCGACTGTAGCGCAAACGTACCACAATCAGCGAAGAATGTGTCGGGTGTGCTAATGTTAGCCTCAATCCTTAGCCTCCGGGAGGAAAAGGCTTTAAATGCACAAGCAGACTTTACCTGTATACCTAAGCACACTGTAAATGATTTACCTACTCCTAAACCCTTTCTGCGTGAAATCAAATGCTTAACAGGCTGCAGCTCGCTACGACCAGCCGCAGTTCAAGGGCTGAGATTTAGAGAACGGTCACTTCCGCACGACTGGGAAAACTCCACTGGATGGCAAAGTGGAAAAGCAGCTGTATGGGTGTCATTGTGTTTGCTCAGCTCCTTGAAGAAATTGCAACATTTTAAGAAATTGCACACATTAAGAGGATTTGTTTTAATATCCCAACAGACACAAATACATAATACTGTACGTGCTCTGAATGTATCCAGCTCATACTGAAAGCAGAAATAGATTTTTAGTATCCTCATTAAAACACACCACACACACACACACACACACACACACACCTTTATGATCCAATCATCATCTGACTCTATCACATCTCAAAAATGACTCGGTATCAGGAGGAGCCGAAAAGAGGTCACAGCTCTGTGTCAGTGTTTGTTTACGCAGAGGGGAGAGGCGGCTGACTGGTCCGCTAAATCACCTCCCTGCCAGTGGTGACAAACTACGAAATGAAGTGAGAAAGTGAAGGCTCTGCCAGAGATGGAGGCTGCCAAAATCTCTGACTTTAAAAAGCAGCCTGAGAAAACCTAGAGAGACAGAAAACCACTGACTAGTCTAGCTTAGCTGATAAGAAAAATAATAAGGAAAGTAACAAAGCCGGATCGCCACAGATGATCCTCTGGGCTCGTCTACACCCAAACTGTTGAGGTTTTATTGCACTAAAAACTCTAATGTGAGGTAAGATATCAGTTATGAATGCTATAACCACATGCATATAAAAGCGCCCAACCTCAAGGTCTGGACCCTCCAAGGAGTCACTCCTCTAATATCAGAGGAGCATGAGCTGAACTATATTGCAATTCTTTTTAACAAATCTCTCCAGTTTTTAATTGTTTTATCAGAAATACCTGATACCTTCTCTTTCAAAAATTAGTAAGATATCCTTTCTTTGTTACACTAATACCGATTAGACTTTACCGCTAAGAAAACCACCCAAAAAAAGGTGGGGATGCAAGCTCGCAGGAGAGCGCTGACTCTCCTTGTGCAATGCTGCACTCGTGTGGATCAAATGCAGCACTGCAACCCAATCGCTCTGCCCTTATTAAAAGCCAAGGCAGCGCAAGCTCTCCGTCTCAGGCCTCCTTAATTCTGTGAGGTCTGTCTGGTGGCTTCAGCCTGTCTCAGCAGCAATTCTCTTGCCAGATCCGGCCTGCCGATCTTGGCCAAGCAGCGAGCAAGCAGACAGGCCTTTGGCTGGCTTGGGGTGGCGGGCAACCCTCTCCTCCACATGACCAGGATGCTGAAGGCCTGAGAAGAGAGGCTGTTCCCGGCTCGAATCTTCACCAGCTGAGCGGCGCTACGGCGGAGTCGCAGGGAGAGCACCAGCAGGCCCGTTTCCTCCTTTGAGAGCTCCTCGGACAGCCAGAGAAGAAGTGAGTCTGAGAGGGAATCTGATTGGGTGGGCAAGAGATGGGTAAGTGATCCATTTCTTTTTAGTTTCTAGATCTGAGACACCCTTAAAGATGGATTATTACAGTCACTGTGAGAAAGAGACAACAAATAACACAATATGGAGCAAGAAGACTGAAAAAAGACACACAAGAGGACCTACCCGTGTCCTCGCACAACTTCACCCGAGCTGCTGCGGGGCGAGTAATGCTTCTCACTTTCTGAAATGACATGAACCAGAAATATACTTTTATTGTGAAAGTCTTTTACATCAAGCGTAATGTTTCATTTTTGCTTCATTTCTTTTTTTTTTGCAAAATGCACTGCACCTTGGGTAAAGTCAGAGGCAGCCTACAGACGGGATCTCCCAGAAGCTTCGTATCCTTGAGGACAGCTTTGTCCTCTCGCCACTCCAGCTGACCTCTGGTGACCTTATAAAACATGGCTGTGCCCTTGTAGTGAGGAGAGCTGTAGTTTCCAAATGGGTCCACCTCAGTCAGATGCACTAAGAGGCAATTCTTCCTCTGGCTGTGGAAGCTGATGTGCTCATGTGTGCCTTCATGTTTGCTGGTTTCCGCACCGACTGCAAGAACACAAATGCGCACAAATTTCAAGAGACACGATGCAATCATATGTAGCTTCTTTCCTTTCTTATGTGATGCTAACTGAATTTCCTTGAAGGTTATGTTTGTAATATCTTTCATGGATTAAACACTTATTTATTGCCAGTGTGTGAACAGAGGGTAAAGTAACTGGCTGGCTTCTTTTAATAGCTTCTGAACTGATTCTGTGAAGCACTTGGCTCTCCTCAATGCTGCTTATTTGTTCCCTGACGCAACAATAACAAGCAACTCCAACTCAGGTTAGCTTAGAAAAGGCACAAACACCCAACTAATGAGCTCCCAGTGCAACTCAGACACCAAAACAAACCTCATATAAGAACAGAAACAAAAACTAATGTGACATTTTGTAAGCAATAATGTTACCTTGTTAAGCAGCAATTGATTTGTTTGTGTTTGTGTTAGGTAAGCTAATGTATAAAGACAATATTTAAGATGGTCATAGCTTCCCGGTCTTAAAAGTGATGCCAGCTCAAACTTATACTGAGAGCCTCTTTAATGGCCACCAGTGGGCATTGGCTTATCTGGTTTCAAGAACTTCCAGCCCTATAGACTTCTAAGGGAAAATGAACCCTTGGACTTGACCTCAGTAAAGACATTTTAAGTCATACTGAATAACACTGATTCCATTGTGCAAACCAATGAGCATGCAGTTTCACAGTCAGACCCACCCTTCATCCTCATGAAAAGAGCCTCATACCTGGCTTCTTTTTAAAGGCCGGCAGGGGGCAAATTCCCAGGTTCATACAGAAGTCTATGGGAAAATGGCCCATCAGCTCCACTGCACTATGACCTCATTAAACAATTTATGTTAATGAGGTCATAGTACAGTTTATGGCCTCGGTCACTAGTTTCCAGTCTTACTGAAGAGAACATGGTTTTAATTTTATAGAGTCAAAAATTCCCTTTTGGGATTGCATCAGAAAGGATATCTGCCAAATCAAACATGCGCAGCTCCCCCTTGTGACAAGAGAGCTGCTGAAGGTAGCTTTAAATAGAGTCAAAAAGTAGGATGGAGCAGGATGCTTTAGGGTGTGCCCATCATGCGACTGACAGACACGAGACAGTACAGTAGGGGTATTAAACTCCAGGCCTCAAGGGCCGGTGTCCTGCAGGTTTTAGATGTGTCTCTGCTTCAACACACCTGAGCCAAATATAGAAGTCATTAGCAGGACTCTGGAGAAAGTGACTGCACACTGAGGAGGTAATTTTGCTATTTGATTCCCCTTACTGTATACCCCTGCGCTACAGTATAAGCACATGCACCTTTTGCTTGTCTCATCTAGTTTCAAAACATCAAGATAGCGCTTGCCTAAACATCTAGCTTGAGGCTTCACAGCAAGACCTCACTAAGCAATGAATGACATCACCCACTGGCTATGCCTGTCTTTGCATGCAGTCTACAATGCACACATAGAGACGTATTTAAAAATGGCGATGGCATCAATGCTCATCTGGAGGCTGCAAAACAGGACTTTGGAAACCAATGGGTGACCTCAAGGCAGTATTCCCATCTTTTATACTGTCTGCAGTTGTGTACCATGGGAAACAATAGAAGAACCACAATAGACAACAATGTTCAATGTTCTGCCGGCTGCCTGTGCAAACATATCATTCAGCCACTTTATCATGTGGTTTGTCGTGTACTGTCTTATGTGGTGATCAGAGGCGGGACGCTAAACCTGTTTTGACCTGGTGCAGCAACAATCGTTTGACATTTCCTGGTATAGCTGTGTTTTTACTGCAAAAAATATTGAAGTGAACTGCTGCACATGCTCAAAATAAACCAACAATAACGTATGTCACGTGTCCAACCAAGGTAAACAGGCCCATTTCATAGGAACAATGAGCACACTGAAAGCTGTTCTTGAGGCTAAGGGAGCTAAAAGTGGAACACCAGGGTTTGTTTTTTATACTTAAATACACCAACAAAGAAAAAAGACTAACATGCTAAGCAGATATAATGCTCACAGAGGTGACGACCATGATTAAAAATACAGCAAAGGCTGATTCGTTTTGCAGGTACACTGTTAGAAACCATAGTATTGGATAAATTGATGATCCAGTAGTAATGCCTGATGAAAAACCGGAACCACAACATTAGTCAGGAATTGTCTTTTGGGAATCATGCAAATCTGGTTAAATATGTGTCAAAACATTAAAAAGCTAGAAAATGTTCTTCAGATGCTAAACATATGTTACATGTGCAAAAAGCTTGGGACCATTTTTCCCCAAAATATAAAGCTTCTGTAAGAAGGCAGTGAGTGAGCTGCACACTTTACCAGTGGAGGTGATGTTGCCGCTGAAACGCACGAGAAGCCGATCTCCTTCATGCATTGAGATCTCTGACGAGGTCTCCACGAGGTCGTTGTAGCCCTGAGCTCGCAGTCTGTTCAGCTCCCAGCTGAGGTCTCTGCTGGGGACGGCAGCCACCAGGACGATGTGAGGCTCATCTTTCCTTCGCTGGAGGACGACGGTGACGGCGTGGCAGCAGAGCGACTCCTCCAGCTCCTCTGCCAGGGAGGTGAGATGGCAAGGCTGCGGGGGGGAGAGGAGACGAACCACGAGCAGTCTGAGGGGAGAGAGGGGAGAGGCAGACAGAGGACAACTTAAGAAGTCTAGCTCAGGGGAAAGATTAGATTGCCACTGAATAGGGAAAAGACTGTTATCACAAGCAAGAATACAGATGTAATAGACTTAAGACAGAATAGAGAATTCGTGAAAACCTACTGCACATTTTTTTCCCCCTGAAAGAAGCTGTTTTAGATAAGAAAGAAGAGAATTATAACTCAGGATGGAAATGAGAATCCAGTGTTATCATGACTAGCCCTTTTTTTTAAACAGGAGACTAGAGCAGAACTGAATTTCTATATAACTTCTTTAGGGATTTCTAAACGCTTTAGCCTTAACCTGCTGTTCATTTGCGTGTGCTCAGACATGGTAAAGCCTGGAATCTAAAGCATGCTGCCTCACTTAAGCCCCTTATGTTAAGAAAAGCTTTCTGTAAGTCTGGCTTGTTACATAAATCTGTAGCATTTATTGTTTGTTTTTTTAATGCTGCCACTTAGAACACAAACATGATATTGAGAATACATGAAGAGCACTCTTGCAGCAGAGCAGTGAGTGCCAATATGATTTGAATTTTGCTTAACTCTGAACTAATAAATGGATGGATTAAAAAAAGCATTACTTCCTCACTTAACTTTAATTACTCATATATACTCACGGCCACAATATTAGGTACACCCGTTCACCTGCTTGTTAATTAAACAATCTAATCGGCCAAAACTCATGGCAGTGGCAATGGTTGCTGGTCTGAGGATTTCAGAAACTGCTGATCTACTGGGATGTTCCCACACAACCATCTGTGGGGTTTACAGAGAGTGGTCCAAAAATATCCAGTTTTCTGGGTGAAAAGGCCTTGTTGATGTTTTAATGGAAAACTTGTAGTTCAACTCTAATAACTGCTGGGTATGTGATTGTAATTTTTGTACAAAGAATAGTATGCAAAGATGAGAAAACAGCTAAAATGTAAGCCGTGTCCTAGGTCATGACGCAGGTCATTATAATGCTGGTGCCAACATGATGGAGGGA
>VUQK01014908.1:29399-40690 GCA_015106715.1 Bujurquina vittata
TCGAAGGAATACTGATTATTATCACAGGCTGTCCCAGCCACACAGGAACACAGGGAAACTCCTCATTGTTAAAATGGAGGACACCCCCAACCTCATATGCATACAAAGAGCTATCACATAAGTGCGAGCCTTTAGGTCACGTGAGGTTACATCCATATATGGGGACTGTGGGACTGTACACTGTAACCGGAAGTACCTGTGGTCATGTGACTTCTTTTGTATGTGGATGTCAATAAAAGCTGGAGAGGCCAGCTGCTCGGTGAAGGTTTCCTCTCCTCTGTGTCTTAGGGATGCAGAGGGAGGTCCCCTCCTCTGATCCGTGAGGGATGCAGAGGACGGCCTTCCCTTGCAAGTAAAATGCCAGTTGTGCGTTTGTTCCTTGTTTATTAGTTGTTAAAATGATCTTGAACCCATCATAAGCCGTGTCCTAGGTCATGACGCGGGTCATTATAATGCTGGTGCCAACATGATGGAGGGAAGAAAACTCCCCACAGAACAGGTGCAACAACTGTGTGATGCTGTCATGTCAACATGGACCAAAATCTGAGGAATGTTTCCAGCACCTTGTTGAAGGTGAATTACAGTTTTTCTCAATCACTTTGGTGCGATTCTCACATCAATAACATCGTTCTCACTGCTCTTAATGCCATTCTCAAGACAGTTAAGGCAGTTTTCATGACACAGACTCACCTGTGCAAAAGGCACTAAAATAATCACAACCTTTTTCACCTATGTCAAAAAATGCAAAGTCGGTCACTTCATCTCTGTGAATGATGAATAAAAAAGTACTTTCAGCACTGTTTTAAATTTAGAAGATTTAGACACCAAACGGTTTAATAATTCTATCAAAACCTTACCAAGTAGAGAAAAAAAAATGTGGCCTAACTAAGAATAAAACGTAAAATGTGTTGATACACAAAAATGAAACATGAAGAATTATTTGAAACTTTTTGCATTCCTCATAGTAACTGAGAAGAGCAAAGGCAATCTTAGCAGACCCCTCTCACCCTGATCAACACCTGTTCAACCTGCTGCCATCAGGGAAGGGACTCAGGTCCCACAAAGGTAGAACAAACAGGCTGAGGAACAGTTAATCAGACTCCTGAACACTCTATAATATAACACAACAGTAGCTCCATTGATTCGCTTGCTTTCTTTGATATTCATACTCGTGCTCTTTGCACATACGGCTTTTACAGGATTTTCTTATCTTCTTGTTTAGGTTTTAAAAAGAAAAGGCACTGAACTGGCAGCTGCTACATTTTAGTCATACTCCATATTCATAAGCTTTCTATTCCATTTCTATTCTATATATTGTCAAATAGAATAGCTTTTTACTCTATTGTAATTCTTTATTTTTTATCATATCTTGCAGGCTAAGTCTGTGGTAAAACAAAAACTGAAACAGCTGAACTTCACTGAGAGGTTTAAGGAAACTTTTCCTTACTCTGCACTGCCAAATAAACAAACCTGGAGCCAACGTCTCCTCTCTGGATCTCGGCAAAAAGGTACAAAGCCACGTTTCATGACCCTTAGATTCCTTAAAGAAGGCACTTGTTTTCTTTTCATCTTTTTGTAGTAGTTTTCAAATTCAAAATGTAATTTATTAATCCTTATTTTCGTATGTAATGGATGTGGTCACACAGTTCACTGGTGACAGTACTGTAGTTTCACTTCAGTTACCTGGTGTGTGTGAACTTTTCTTGTTCTGCATTTACAGTAGGAGCACGATTTATTACATCCTCCTGTGTCGAATTCTGCCAGCGAATTCTGAAACTCTGGGTTAGAGCCGGCGTCATCAGGCTGAAAGCATGCAGGCCTTCAAATCAACTACAGTGGCTTCATATTAAAACGATTGTGGCGCCTCATTCTACAGAATGTTTGACCAAATGTAATTCTAGAGAGCAATTTAAACACACATTTGTTTACTGGCTTTAAAATATAGAAAAATATGCATCTTAAACACGTCTCTACATGTGTATGGTAGATTGCACATAAAAGCCAGTGGGTGATGTCATTCGTTGCTTAGTGAGGTATTGCTGTGAAGCCTCAGGCTGGGTCTTTATGCTTAATGTTGATGTTTTGAAACTGGATGAGACAAGCAAAAGGTGTACCTGACTGACCCTGCATGCTCATACTGTAGTGTCTTGTGACTGTAAATCACATACTTTTTGAGTCTGTTTATAAAATGAAGATCATGTACTGTTCAATAGTGACTGAGGCCATAAACTCATTCAAGTGTTTAATGAGGTCATAGTGCAGTGGAGCTGAAGGGCTATTTTCCCATTTGTACAGCGCTCAGGATTTCCCCCCTGCTGGCCTTTAGAAAGACAGCAGGTTTAAGGCTCAGATGTCGCCCACTGGTTTGTGGAGTTCTACTGTGAAGCCTTGGTGATCTCGGTGTGATGATGAAGGGTGGAGCTGACTCTGAAACTGCATGCTCATTGGCTAACGACTTGCCAATCACAAGTCATCAGCCAAACCTTTATGAGTCAGAAGTATCAGTATTGGTATCGATATCGGCAATATTGGCGCTGTATTTACTTGGATCGGCTCGAAACCAAAATTTGCAGTATCGCACACCACTACACTGAACCCCTGTCTCAGCACCATCTTACACTCGTACACACAGGAAGGAGTGTAGGCGAGAGAGGAAGTAGCAGAAACACTTTGACATCCGTAAGGTTCCGCTTCAGTGCATGCAGCCCCTGACAGTCTCATACAGTACAAATAATGAAACCAGAGAGGTGGGAGGAGGATGAAAATCAGACATAATCTTTGCAGCTTTTGTCAAATCCTATAACAAGGTAACCAAATAGAAAACTTAGATAAAGGTCAGAGAGTGACATTAAGACTGTGGTTAACTTTTGTCTTCACACTTAAAGCATATAAGATTTAGCGAGGTCATACAAAGGTTTCCTCTTCACTTAGACGTCTCTGTTCATCACTGATGCAGTCATTTCAAAAAGCAATATAGACATAATTTTGATGAAAAATGGTTATCATACTAGGACAGAAATTATTTTTCTAACACCCATCACTTCCAATCAAACTAGGACTGCAGCAATGTGCTAGTAGCCAAAGTAATCACAGGGTGTTTTTTGCCAGCCAGTTAGGGAATACATGTTTTTCCCAACAGGTGGTTCCCAGGGGGGTCACTGACTGGACTGTTGGACTGAATGACTGCCACCAACCTCCAGCAACCACTTGTAACCACTCGGCAAATACTCGCTTTTCCTTCATGACAGGTGGTTGCCAGATGGTGGCAGACCAGTCTCTATACCTGTGTGACTACTGTGTCACCATGTTAACATCATCCCTGAAAAAACCTCAATAGGTCTGGAAGTCTTTATGCAGCCACAGGTATCATCCACCGGTGGTCATTAAAAACAATGTTGGTTTAAGAAGCTCGTGCCTTGGCTTCACTTTCCAGACCCAAAAGCTGCATCCATCTTTTATATACAGTTTTAAATGTGTATTTTATGTTGTTCTTTGTTTTCCTTCACAGCAAATCACTGTGTGTTTTCTATTTAAATAAAACCTTACCATCTTATTACATAGTCTCTGCACCTACTGTATATTTAAACTTGCATCAGTTATTCTAAGAGGAGAAAACATGGTGCTACAAACCTGTCAAAGTTCTCTGTCAGGTCAAAGGACACCAGACCCTTCTGCTGTCCCCTGACGGTGACTTTATCCATGACGATCCACTGTTTGTCCCTTGAGGCCAAAACAACTAGTGATTCGTTGGACATTTCCTTAAATTTCACTGAGGCTTCCACAAATCTGACATAGAAACCAAAAAAAAATGTTTTTGTCAAGCAAATTGGTCATTTTTATTTCATTAAAGATGGTTTGTACATTCTATGCACTACATTCACAGGAAATCACTCAATCATTGTGGTCTTTTAACTGCCCTCTGAATAGTCTCCTATTTATATCCCCTGTTACTGTGACACATATACATATATATAAAGTACACATGACATATTTTGGTTCAATGAAAAACACTTAGAGGCCACACTTAAATCACCTCAATCTGCTGGAAAGTGGATAATCCCATGGAGGAGAATCACTGAAAGACCAACTTTGTTGCTCTTGGTTCTCTGTTTGTCCCCTTATGCCCCTCTTCTTTGCAGGATTTGGGGGACATGGAAGCGTGACTGTGAGGGGTCTTCTCAGGGGCTGTGAGGTCGGATGAGTGAGGTAGAGCAGTGGGCTGGTAGACACCACTGAATGATAGGCATCATTTCTGGACTTGACAGAAGCCAGAAGTACGGCGTCTAGTGGCTGGATCTGAAGCAGACAAGAAAACAGCTGTTGTGTGTGCAGCAGTTTAGACAAAAATGCTGCTTGATATGAGAATTTTTCTATTTTTTTTCAGCGCTTTTGTTTTGCCGGCAGCCTGTTGTTTTATCAAAGAGAGCTTGTGCAGAGTGGGAGTTAGTGGATTTGACGTAAGATCAAGCAACAAACTGCTGCAGTGAAGTTGGTTCACCAATGCTTGGTCTCAGGAGTCAATTAAAAAAATCGGCCACAGCTGTTTCTGCCTCTCAGCAAACATCTGTCAAAACTTAAGTCTGTAAATTAGCAGCGTGCTTTCTGTTTCTTCATAATTTCTCCTCGCTATTTTTATATCAGTTCTGGAAACATTTCAAAGGCTCCGTCCCTAGAAGTTCTTCCTATCTCTCAATGCCAAAGAGACCTCGCATCTGCAAATCTTCAGTTGCTGCCGTGCCACACTAAAACTAAAGTGAGAGAAAGATGGGTAATGATCAGGTTATCTGCATACCATGGTTTGTGCTATTACAGGTGCAGTGAAGGATCCTGGGAGGTAGTTCAGACAGATGCGGGGGTCCATGGGGAGTTTCAGTGACAACCCCTTCCTGGGAATGGTGTAATTTTCTTTTTTTAGACAAGAAACCACTGCAAAAAGACCCACAGCATACACCTTCACCTCTGCAAATGAGCCCTGACAAAGAGAACGAGAAAATTTAATTTAAATCTGTTATGGGCAAAATGCTTAAACAAGCTTTCACAAACAACTTGAAGTAATAATTTTCTGAGAAACTTTATCAGTCTGTCACACCACAGTGATTGAATTTTGTGCCACTCTTCTTTACAAGATTGCTTCAGTTCATCTGTTGGACAGATGGCCTCAAATTAAACTCTAGAATATTTGGGTATACAGAGGAGCTAATGCTCAACTCAGTGACTGCAAGGCGCCCAAGTACTGTGACTGCAAAACAAGCCTATATCATTACACCTCCACCACCATGCTGACAGTTGGTAGGATGTGTTTGTGTCTTGTGGTTTGTTAGGTTTTGCAAAGCTAAGCCGTGCTACCATGTTCTTCTTAGAGAGAAGATGCTTTCTCCTGCAGCTCTTGCAAGAAGTCATCCTTGTTCAAATTATTATTCTAATTATACTGTCAGGAACTTTAACATGCTGGCTCAAACCTGTAGAGTCTGAGGTGAAGCTCTTCGGTTTTTTGCAGTTTCTCTGAGCACTGCGCAGTCTGACCTTGGGGTGAATTTGCTGGAACATCCACTCCTGGGAAGACTGACAACTTTTCCATTTGTGAATAACCTTTCTCACTGTAGAATGATGGACTTCTCATTTGCAAATGACCAGATTGATGAGCAGCAATGATATATTTCCTCCTTGATATTGTGTTAACACACACCTGAATTCTCCAGACCAACAAATGGTCAAATCTCCTGCTTTCATTGCGGTGCTCACACTTGCTGATGATCAGTTAATTACATGCATTTGATTATCAGTACCTGGTTGCTACTTTTGCTCTGTTTTCCTATGGAAGCAGTAAGGCTGTTGTTCACACACTGCTTCTACATTTTTGGCTTAATTTTTATTAAACAAATAATTGCACAGTAAAATATATCACATATTGAATTTTGAGACCTGCTAAGGACCAGATTATTTTTTATTACATAATGATACATAAAACCTAGAAAAGGGTGTGTTTTCTTCTTACCGTTACTGTACGTTGTGTAGAAGCAAAAACACTTACAAATGCAACTCCTGTAATTATACTTATTATTAATCTAAGATAGAAATAAACACTGGGAATATCGTTATCCTTCAGAAACTATTAGGGTAGATGAAGCAACAGGCCTTCAATGTTTTTTTTTGTATTGTGAGCAGGGTTAAAATATACTGATGATAGCAAAAGGTGCTCAACAAGGTTCTCTATTAGAGCCTCTTCTGTTTTGCATTATTCCATTGTTTGGATCTGTTTTTATACATCTGGAGCCCTGAACTTTGATTGGAAGATTTTTTTTAAATATAGATAATGTTACTCTGGAAATAATAGATGGAACTGAGAAACAGTCTCAACATTCTAAGGTTCTGAAATACAGCTGGATGATGAATTAACATTTCTCATACATTTTGTCAGGTCTGCACTGGAACCTGAATAATTTATCAGCTAAGCTGATAATCAGTTAAGCTTAAATAAACTATTTTAAAATAAAAGTTATACATTGTAAAATTAAAAAAAAACATTTAAGTAACAAATATTTATAGGTTAGAGAATTACTTACCTTCTGTCCTCCATACACGCCCTCTGTTGCTACAGGAGTGATGTAGCTGACCCTCTTCTGCTCATCTATTATCTTCACAGCAACATCCCTGTAGCTGCCGCGATGGTGTGCTTGGAAAGGCACAACCACAACAGCGGGGAAATGAAAAGTTGTTCCATCTTCAACTTTGACCCGGATCACTCTGCTAACCAGCTCCTCTGAGCCAGTCACCATCAAGCAGCTCAGGGTGTCAGCCACCTCACACCTCAGGACTTTAGCTGCACCGACAGGTGCTCTGATAAAGCATGCGTCTGGTACACGAGAATGGCTGCCTTCCAGCTGACCAGTCAGCCTAAATGTTGTTTTTAAAGAAAAAAGAACTCATTTCTTTCATTTTTGCACACTTGCATTTGCTCTTAATTCTTTTTAGTAGAAACATCATCTTGATAAAAAAAGAAAAGAAAAGAAAAGCACGAAAATATTAAGAATTGCTGAAATACTGGAGCATGCACTTTTCCATATCAGCTCTTTCCAGACTTAGCCTCTCCCTCGGATCTTAATTTTCCTGATTTGTTTGGCTTTTGGATGTACGAGTGTGCAACAGCCTGACAGTGAACTGTGTGAAACAGCTGGCTATGTGGAGGCCAAGAGGTCACAAATGTGTGCAGCTTGTGATAACGCACTGCAGAGAGTTTGTCCTGTATCAGTGAGCAGGAGAAATGAGGGGAAGGAAATCATGTCCAGACTCGCAAGCCGTCCCCGTGGAGGGCAGAGAACAAAATGTCAACATCATTTTCATTTTTTTTTTAGGTGTAGATTATTGATGTTGCTGGTATATTGTCAGCAAGTGGGAGAAAGTATTAACTACTTTTGTTGTTTACAAGAAACGGAAAATGATGTTCTATCTCATGCTGTGCAGGAAATGTGTGTAAACTGAAGAAGACATTTAGATTTAATTACGCTTGAATAGCCTAGCCATAAAAACATAAAACTGAGTTCACCTGCTGTAAACATCATACAGTATAGCGTCAGGCAAGAAACTGCAGAAACTGATGCAAGACACTGTATATTACAGGAAGTGTGGATTAGGGATAAATATTTTAACAAGCAAGACTCTGTATGTTAGGGGTTAAAGTGGGGCAAATTGATGATTTAAACAGCTTACCCTACTGTAATCCATTCACTCCTTCTCTCCTCGCTGCCCTCATCATTGATCCTTTCACGATCCGTTTCTGTCTCATCAGTCTGAAAGTGAATGGATTTCTCCAGAAAGTCACTTGCTTGACCTTTCACATGTAATTCTGTCCCTGTGTCTTCCTCTTTGCTGCAGTTAGAACCGCTCAATGTGGAGTCTGGTGTTTGCTCAGTATCTGGTGATGCCCCTGTACCGCTTCGATCAGCTACGACCTCGACCTCCCGTTCGTGCTCTAAATCAGACTCGAGTCGATCCGGGGAGTTCAGGTGATTGTTGACGTCTTCGGGCTGCACTGAAGTGTCTGTTTCTCTGGATTCTTGAAGTGCTTCACCCGCGATTGAGGCCTCATCTACAGATAACTGGTGAATCGCTGCGTCCAGCTTGATAATGATTGAGCTTGTTTTGTCCATTATCTTCTCGACGTCCTCCACAGCACTCAGAAACATGTCACTGCAGGAGCCTGAACAGGGCCTACACTCTGCATTCTCTGAAAAAATATATAACTGTATAAATTGGTTATTCCTTTGTTACCTGACTCTTCTGTTTTGATTCTCACATTTTGTTTAATCTTACACTAGAACTGTTTTTAGTATTAAAACTTCTATTTATGCTTTCCTTCTAACAACGAACTTAAACTTTGCCTTACAAAAACATTTGAAATTGATTCAAATCATTTAGGATCCTTCTTTTCAATGGTCACTTCTACAACAGTACTGTGCAAAAGTCTTGATTTAGATTTTGCTAGGAAAATGGGAAATCACAGTTTATTGAAACATTCATGGACAACAAAGCTCTTCTTTGGATGTTTCTGCCTTTCGTTCTGTTCTCTGTCAAGATGATCCGATCCATGACTGATGGTGTTCTACTGTGTGTTTTTCTATTCAGGTGTGACAAAAAAGGAGTCACTGCCCATCAGAGACTTTCAAGACGGTGTATCAAAATAAGTTTTGGTTTTCCTGGTGTCTGTTTTATGAGTAACGCCTGAGCTATTTCGAGATCTGCATTGAGAGGTGAAATTACATCAAAGCGACTGAGTAAAATTATATTTCCAAGAAATAAGGAAGTATGAAAGTTTGAGAAACAGTGTGCTGACATCATTGTTTTGATGACTTGTCCAAAGGGGCAGGACTTATAGGGCTTCTTTGTCCTTTCACTCTTGGGAGGTTGCACTGCGATGAGAATTTTTTTCTTAGGTGGACTTGGAGGTGGAGAGTGGAAAATTATCAAATAAATGCTGTTATTTCTATGTGCTGTGAAGGCTCTGAGAGTTGACCAAGCTTACTTTCAAATTTTTAAAGCTTCTCTAAAAGGCCGCGGATCACATGCATCACCCTGATAAAAGATAAAATCATGTACCTGTTGCAGATGGACTCTGCTGATCTCCACCTCCTGGTGGAGTGCTGTTGAGCATGGAGACACATTCTCTGAGGGCTTGTTTCCAATCTCTCAGCTTGCCTGAATGAAAAACAGCCAGCTCCCTCAGCACTCGCCGAGCCTTACTTTTGCAACCTCTCTCCTCCTGCTCTTCATCAGCACTCCTTCCTCTTATTTCATCCTCCTTCTTTTCTTCTGCTGTACTCAGCATCCCTCCTTCCTTCCTTCTTTGCATTCTTTCTCTTGATGATCTTCACCCATCTGCTGTTGCATTGAGATGATTTCTGCAGTATTGGACACCTTCAAGCTCCCGAAGAGTTTCAGTCAACACGATGAGGAGATTGTCCTCACTTGTGCGGATAGGAGGCTTTGCTGCTTACATTAGCCCATTCACATGCAGATTTGTATCCATGCTGAACTGAAAAATGCGAAAGGTGAGAGTCAGGCTTTTTTTTCTGGCCTTTTCCCCACTCTATCTTGCATATGGCAAAAACTTTTCATTCATTTTGCAAAATTTAGCTGAAAAGCATAAAACATTGATTAAAAGAGCATTGCATTTCTCGTGTACCTCCTCTTATGTTTGAAGCTGAAGCCCTGCTGGGTTGCTGTGTCCTTGGCAGTGAGTGTTACTGTGTCCAGCTATCCCAGTTTACAGGCGCCAAGGCTACATTTATCAGGCTGCCAGCAGTAAAACATGTTGCCAAGGCGATCCCTGGAGGCGTGGAAGGGAGAGACAAAAGAGGAGATTCACGGGAAGACGGAGCTCAGTCCACCACACGTCTGATAGTCTTGTGTCACTCATTTTACTGCTTGCATGTCCACCCAGTAAAAGATGCCACACAACCCTGTATCATTCAAAAGCACAGCAGGGAAGCTACCCGGATTCTCACCTATTGTTTAATATGCATTCAAATTCATAGATAATTTATTTTCCTAACACCACAAGTGTTACTGCAAAAGCATGTGCATGCTGTGCAAACTATGTATAGAAGACAAGGTTAGAACAAGAGAAACACCATGTCATACGTGGCATTTCTGTGGGTTTCCTGTGTGGTGCTTCTGGTGTTCTCTGACATCAGTAATAAAGGAAGTTTCCAGAGCCTCTAGAGGTTTAAAAGAAAAGAAATACTAAGGTGGAGTACTGAAAACCCTTGGGTGTATTTAGGTTATCACGTCATTTTGAAAAATAAAAAGCTGATAGCATTAATGATGGCTCTGTTCCACATAAGGCTCACATTAAATGAAAGTTAAATAGCAACATGGGCTGAAGCGTTGCTCATTTCTGCATTTACAGCTGTGTTTCACCTGCAAGCGTGTTCAGGCTGCAGCACTTTGTCTCCATCATGTGGCTGATGCCACACACTGCCCCCTGTTATTGCCCCACCTATGGTTATTACTTTAAATAAATAAAACTTCCGTAATGTACCAAGAAAAATGTAAATATATTTTTATATATAGAATATAAATATATTTAAATTTTCAACACATTAATATCAGGAACATAAAAATACTTTTATGAATTATGTGACGTTTGAAAGAAAAAATACGTTTTTATTATTATATTATTATTATTATTAATATTATTATTATTATTATTATTACCCATGTTGTTTTAAAGGAAAGCGTGTTGGCAAACTGTGGACTTGCATTCCTGCCGGTGCTGAATGCATATCCTGGGGCTCCGGGATCAAGCCGGGACATGCAAGTGTTCCCAGCAAAAACATTCCAAGTGCATAGCCTCCACTCTGTTGTTCATGTAAGCACATTTATTTTCTTTCATTTCTCCTTCTTTCTTTCTTTCTTTTTCTTTCTTTCTTTCAGAACAATTTCAGCTTGGAGGCACTAACTTCTCCCAAAAACACAGCGACGCTCACGAGCAGAGCGTGCCCAGCCGATCACTGACGCATTCACAGCCCGCGGGATTTACTAAACAGCCGGTGTGTGCGAGGGGAAGGTCAGCGCTCGCTGAACTCCTGCAATGGGGGTGGAGTTGCGCTCAGCAGTCGGAAACAGTCGAGTGTGTAAAACTTAAAAAAAAAAAAAAGAAAAAAAGGGAGTCAACATACTGAGAGAGGCGCTAATATGAAAGAAAGTGGACAGAGCCAGTGCGCTAAGGTGAGCAGATTTCCTCCTCTTTGTGTTAGTTTTACAGAGCAGCAAATGTTGCGTTTACTTACAGT
>VUQK01014918.1:5485-15695 GCA_015106715.1 Bujurquina vittata
GGTTGATTTTGAGGTGTAGCGGCTTCACGGTGAAATAAAACCCTGTTTTTCTTTTCGCGTTGTAAAAAAAAAAAAAAACTAAACAGGTTGATCCAGCCAGACAGTAGTGGGTGTATTTTAAACAGGTCACCGCTGTCACTCTTGTGCGTGTGTTTGTATAAACAGGATTAGTGCACGGTTTCAAGAGCGCAGGCCCAGCAGCTACAAACATCTGGCCTCGCTGCACCCGAAGCAGGAAGGAAAACCCCACCAGGTGAGCGACCCGCTGGCATTCGGACACACCGTGACAGACCAGCGGACACCCACGGCTCTCAATACCCGCCAGCCAGCCTGTCACGGCGCATTTTTACCGACTCCACCTGGTACGACTGGACTAATTTGGGTTCATGTAGGTAGCTATGGCTGGAAATTTCTTATCCGTGAAAAAAAATGGTGTTTACTCACCAGCAGAAATCCGAAGCAAAAACATACATGGACCTTGAACAGGAAAGCCAGAGACGGACAGTTCCTCTGTCCCCGCAACCATCATCTATGGGCGAAGGCCACCGTCGTGGTTTCTACAACGTTTCCTATTTTCAAACACAGCGTTTCACCGCTGTGCAACTTTACTCCGTGAGAAGTCGAGCTGTACCTAACATTCACACAGCGCATACGAGCAGAGGCAGGCAGGCAGGCAGAGAAAGCTGGCCATTGATTGGACGAGCGGCGCTCTCAATTCGAGAACGCATCTGCTTGGACGACTCTGATTGGTGGAGGCGTTAAAGGGCAATTCCGTTGCACTTCCGAAGCGGAGTAGTTACACCGGAGGCAAGAATTACTTTAGCGTATCGATTGGTGTGCTCTCAGTAAAAGCCCACCGGGGAAATTCAGTCACAGTGCGGGATTTAAAGGAGGTTAAAGCCGCCTCATTTAATTTACCCATCGTTTTATTAGGAACAGACTTTTGGTTACTCTTACAGTCATCTTTATGATAGACTGAGGTCTGTGGAACACCATGTGTGACCAAATTACACAAGTAAACCTGCCAGTGAGCAATAAATAAAACATCGACTCAAGTCCATGGATAAGTCATGAGACATGAATAATACATTAAATAAGTACTGACGTGATGAAAAAGAATCAAGTAAATTAATTATGGCCGCCTTCTTTGTTTTATCCAGAACTCTCCGGCCACTTCATTAGGAACATCTGTACATCTGTTAACATAAATATCTAATTAGCCAATCACTGCAGCAGCTCCTTGCAGGTAAGATTACCTGCTGAAGTTCAAAGCGAGCCCCAGAATGGGGAAGAAAGGTGATTTAAGTCTGTGTAGGTTTTCATGTATATACATGTATATCTGTATATAGTGTTCTTTGATGTACATGTGCATTGTTGTATATACCTTATTAATATAGTGTTTTTTTCTTTTCTTTCCCTTTCCATTTTATTTTATTGGTCTCATTTTTCTATATTGAGCTGCTGTAGTGATTGGCTAATTAGATATTTATGTTAGTGAAGAGTGCTCGGACCTCTACACTTAAGAAACCGAACAGCCTCTTCACAAATGAATGGCTCAACATAGAAGAGCCACCTCAACAGCACAAGACTCAGCTGTACATCTGCATCTAAAGGAGAAAGGGCACTCTTTCGAGGAAGCCAACGTTCACATTTTGGACTGGGAGGTGAAACATCTTTTTTTTGTAATTAAAGTTTTTATTAGGTTTTAGAACATTTAGACAAAACATAAAAAAGAAGAAAGAAACATGAACACAGGCCTACACACAAAAAAACAAAACAAAATCCCAAAACAAATGAAAACAGTAAGAAACCGGAACAGGTTTATGAAATAAATGATTACACCATAAAACACTTCAGGCCAAGAGAAATTTCACCATTACAGTGTTGTAGACATATATGAATAAAGACTATCCCACTGTTCTGTTACACCCTCATTTTTACAGTTTAATCTTCCAAGCATCTTCTCACATGCTGCATTTTCAATCAGTCTCTCTTTCCACATTTTAAGGGTTGGAGTCCCAGATTCTTTCCACAGCATCAAAATAATATGGGTAGAGGTCACAAGTCCAGTAATTAATACTCTGAAAGCCGCTTTGTCCAGCTGTGGCACCTCGCTTCTGCCCCCCAGTAGGGACAGTCTTGGTGATTCAGGTCCCTGAGGTGAAACATCTTGAACAAAACGTCCAGTTGCCCTTTTTTCCCCAAGCTCCAGAGACAAAGGTGATTTAAGTGACTTTGAACATGTCAGTTTGGTGCCAGGTGGGCTAGCCTGAGTATTTCAGAAAATGATGATCTGCTGGAATTTTCCCCACACAATCATCTGTAGGGTTTACAGAGAATGGTCCAAAAAAAGAGAAAATATTTGTTGATGCCAGAGAATGAGCAGACTGTTTTTGAGCTGATAGAAAGACAACAGTAACTCCAGTAATCACACAACCAAGGTTTCCAGAAGAGCATCTGTGAATGCATGTCACCCCCCCCCCCCAAAAGTTGCCTACTTCAACTTTTAATATGTTCGTCCTAGTCTTTCCTGTACTACTAAATGACAAGTGTAATAAATTGGATAAAGTCAAAGTTTACTGATGTAAGATTACAGCATTTACAAAAATATAGTAGCCTGCTTTTTTGTAATAACTGTAATTTCACAGTTTAATATTGTCCATCCTGTTTGCATTTAAAAGCATGATCAATTGGCGGGACATCAGTTGGAGCTCTCAGATGTGCTTATCCATAATCAGTATTCACTTTGCTTTGGTGTCCTTTGGTTTGGAAACATGCTTAGTAAGCAAGCGCAGAAAACTGTGAAGTGTTAACAGGAAACTCCAAGCCGAAACGTTTATGAGTCTAACCAGCACATCCTTCCTCTACTACAACACAGCAACTGAAAAACAGGAGTGGATCCAGGGCCTGTGGTTAAAGAGTTTGTGCTGTTAGTGTGCAGTTTATATATCCTGTGTAACCTCTGAGTGGTTAAGGAAACACATCTGTGAAAAATGTCCTGCAGTACTGATGACAATGAAACATCTAAGGATTTTAAAATATGTAATTACAATTGTTGCACCAAACAGAATGAATATTATGTTGCACTTAAGGCATTATGAGTGCTTGTGTTTGATTTATTGCAACTATATTGTATGTATGCACAAAAATGTAAATCCGCAATCAGTATATCTTCCTCTGTTTATTTAACAAGTCAACTTGATGTGAATGAGGTCTTTTTATCCTGTGGTCAGGCAGCCACCGTGCATCCCATCTTTCAGCATGGTGCACAGTTCAAGCAGTCGTGCAAATTATCACGGTCGATCCAGTTCTGCAGTAATTTAAACTTCATCTCCACTTCTGGCCTGTCACGATGTCATGACTGTTCGCCGCCTTCATCCATCTCTGCATCTGTGGGAGCTGCGTTTTCTTGCTCAGGGTCGCCCGGTAGGACATCTGTGACTGTCTGGATGAGCTCCTCAATCTGCTCTTCTGATAACCGTTCTTCACTCTCTTCTACAAGCTGAACACAGAAAGAAATTTAAGACGATGCAACTCTAGAGCCTACTAAACTGATTTTATCACATTTTTTTGTGATTTTATTTGTTCTGAAGCTATGATGATATCACACGCTTTCCAATCAGCCGATGAAGTTTGCCAGCTTTCATGGAAATGTAGATGCTTGAATGTTCAACAGGGAAAAACTGGGAAGAGATCTGTAAAAGCTCTACAGTTGAATGAAAACTATCAAACTCTATAGGCTCTATTCACATTAAAATACAGGAAAGGCCTCAGGCTTTTTTCTGTACAACTATTTGCAGAGCAATCAGGACTCACATTAAGATGCTAGACAAATTATTTATGCCACCTCAAAAAACTGTTACATTTTTCCACCAAAAGGAAAGTTGTCGGGAATTTTTTTGTTTTTATTAGCAAGCACCTCCTGTTAGCAAAACTCGCGTAATCGCCGTTTATTTCTGCACAAAACGCGCATCGAAGGTGAGGACAATATACAAGAAAAAGCATGGCATAAATTATTGGGCATAACTCTTGTTTTACGTGGCCTAGCAACGTAAATTTAAAAACTGGTACGTAGTTTGAAATCTGCACGTTTGATTCATGCCAGCAGCGTCCTGATTAAGCGGTTGCAGCACCGCGCATGCGCACAGCAAATCGGACAGCGGAACCAATCGAATCTATCAACGTCAGCTCAGATCCTGCTGAGTAGTTATATTTTTTTACACAGATTTTAACTGAAAACAAAAAGTCTGCATCAATGGAAAAGTCAAAATATATTGAAAGGGTGATGAAAATTTTACTACCAAATCAAATTTTTTACTACCAAGTCAATTCTTTCATTACCTTTTACAAGCCTTAATTTGAGCTCTTTAATTTACTACCTTTTACAACTTTTACTACCCCGCGGAAACCCTGGGTGTGTACAGAGGTTCGTGGAACGGGTTTCCATGGCTGAGCAGCTGCAGCCAAGCCTTACATCAGCAAGCCCAATGCAAAGCAAGCCACACCTGGAGATGTGTTGTCTGTAGTGACAAATCATGCTTCTCGGTCTGGCAATCCGATGGACGAGTCTGGGTTTGGTGGATGCCAGGAGAACGGTACTGGTCTGACTGCAAAATGTAAAGTTTGGTGGACGGGGGGATTATTATGTGGGGTTGTTTTTCAGGAGTTAGGCTCAGCCCCTTAGTTCCAGTGAAAGGAAATCTTAATGCTTCAGTATACCAAGAAATTTTGAACAATTTCATGCTCCCAACTTTGTGGAAACAGTTTGGGGATGGCCCCTTCCTGTTCCAACATGACTGCACACCAGCACAAAGCAGGTCCATAAAGACATGGATAAGCGAGTTTGGTGTGGAAGAACTTGACCGGCCTGCACAGAGTCCTGACCTCAATAGGACGGAACACCTTTGGGATGAATTAGAGCAGAAACTGTGAGCCCGGATTTCTTGTCTAACTGACCTCACAAGTCAAAAATTCCCGCAAAAACACCTCTAACTATTGTGGAAAGCCTTCCCAGAAGAGCTGAAGCTGTTATAGCTGCGAAGGACGGGCCATCATCATATTAAACTCTATGGATTAAGAATGGGATGTTATTCACGTTCATATGTGTGCGAAGGCAGACGAGCAAATACTATTGGCAATATAGTACATTTGGAAGGACTATTTCTGGCTTCAGAAAAAGAGTACTTCCTGAAGCAGGTCATAGAGTTGTGTCGAATAAACTTCTAACAAACTACACTGCCCATGTTCATTGTAATTAAATAATATTAGTTCAAATGTGATTGTCACTTTATCTTTCATTCTGCCTGGAAAAAAGTGGTCATATGTGTATACATCAACTGCAACCCTGAATGTCTGCGGACATCACCTGAGAGAGCTGCGTCTGAGAACATAAATATTCAACTTGGTCAGACTGAAAATTAATTCAATCAATCAAACGGAGTATTTCGAGTACATGAAACAGCTCTCAAATGGACTAACTCCTGCTATGTGCCACATGTGAGAAAGGACAGTTTCGATGTTCCAACCTGATCTTAATTTTTGTTGCTCATTGATCAATGCATGTTCTCTAATGGAAAAGGTTAATGTTTTCTAAGACAAAGTTCTTGACTGTTAAAGGGACCCAGAACTATTGTAGAATAATCTGCCATGTTTATCAAGTTTATGAATTAGTTAAATTATTCAACCTTACAGAGACTGATAAAAGAAAATGTTGCCCACACCTAGCTTAGTTCACTGTTTTGGATTTTTGTGACATTTTTTGACAATAAGAAAAAAGCAGAATATCAGAAGACCTATTAAGCCATGTTTAGTTAAATATATAAAGTGTAATCAATAAGAAATATAAATAGATATGGCGATACAATTTAAATCAAAAAGACTTACAAGCTGAATTTCCACTGCAGTCTGAGGCCGGTGGTTCAGTAGCTGCAGCTTTTCTGCCCTGGTGTGGGGAAAAATAACATGTACAATTAGTGTTCTAAAAGGTGCTGTGTGCCTCATGCAGTAAGTGAAGTCCTCTTGAAAACATAAAGGATGACAGGTAATGTGAAAGTCTGATCTTACTGACTTTGTGAGTTTGTGAGGCATCATAGTGGTGAGAAAATCCTTGACAATCTCAGGACTCTGTCTGCTGCAGGGCGTCTTAGACAGGTACTTCAGCGTCTGTGTGGAAATGCAAACCAAACTGTGGCCATCCTTTTGAAAATGTGTAAATATGATACAAGGGGGCAGACGAGGACATGCAGAGAACGTGTGCTGACCTCATACATGATGGTGTTGAGGTTCTGCTGCCCAGCGCTGTGTTTGTGCTTCCCACTGTCCTTCCTCTGCTCCTTCAGGTCTGTGAGGAGTTGGAACACCTGAGAAACACACAGATAACCAAAACTGTCATCTGTGAAAAATTATTTTTTTAACTTAACACTGAAAACATGGAAGAGAGTGAAAATATGACCTTACCTCATAATTGCTGAGCATAGCAGCATTAGCATTTTTCCTAAGAACAAGAAAAAAAGGGCAAATATAAGCATTTTTTTTAGGGTTATCTCAGTGGATGTAGATGTTTTCCACAAGGCCTTCATTTAGTAAGCAGCCCTTTCACAGATATTACTTAGGTCACTAAGTTAACTAAGGGTTTTTATATACCTGACAGCAACTAAAATAATTAATTTCCATATTAAAGTGGACTGCAATTGTAGATTTACTTGCATTGCTACATACACTCACTGGTCACTTTATTAGGTACACTTTGCAAGTACTTGGTTGGACCATCTTTTGCTTTTGAAAATGCCTTAATTCCTCATTAGACATTCAACAAGGTGCTGGAAACTTTGCTCAGAAATTTGGGCCCATAGTGACATGATAGCATCACACAGCTGCTGCAGATTTGTTGGTTGCACATACACTTTAAATTATCTGAAATAAAATATCCCCACACCATTACACATCACCACTAGCCTGAACAATATTTTTTTTCTTCTGTTATCCAATTTTGATAAGCCCGTGCAAACTGTAGTCTTAGTTTCCTGTTCTTAGCTGACAGGGATGACACCCAGTCTGGTCTTCTGCCTTTGTATGTGCTTCTAGGTTGGATGTTTTTTGCTTTCAGAAACGCTCTTCTGCATACCTTAGTTGCATTACTGCTGCCTTTCTATGAGCTCAAAGCAGTCTGGTCATTCTCCTCTGACCCACCAACATCATCAGGACATTTTCTTCCAGAGAACACCAGATATTTTATTTTTTCAGACCATTCACTGTGCAAACCATATAGGTGATTGTGTGGCAAAATCAAAAATATCTGAAATACTCAGACCAGCCCGTCTGGCACCAACAACCACGACAAAAAACAAACAAACTTTCAACCAATTGATACAGATGCACTGACTGCTCACATTTACAGCGGATCTTAATTTAAATGTTCTAATTAACTTTCTGCTGCGTTCATGTTATTTTATTTTTTAAAGTTAACTGGAAAATGTGGCTAAACTCGCACAGGTCCCAAACACTGAACCGGAAACTAAAATACAGCGACGCTGCAGCAGCATCGTCAACCACAGTTTAGCCGCAGGTGAAATAAACAGTACACACATATTAATTTAAAGTCAGTGGAATTGAAATTGAATTAATTTTTAACTTAAACAGCAATCTTACACTTCCATTTCGCCTGGCACGTAGTTCGATTACAAATGTGTCCGTGCGGAAATGTTAGTCCACGTTAAACGTTCCGCCGGCTTTTGGCTGGATGATAGAGGGCAAGTAGAGATAATCTCGTAAAATGAAGATCATTGTTTGGGTTTTTAGGTTAAGTTGACATCAGATTAATGTATGTGGGGAAAATAAAATAAATTCTGTTCATTCGTACTTTTTTTCTTTAACTGTTAAAATCAGTCTATTCCTCCACTGTAATCTTTGCTTTGTGCTGCCCTCTATTGTTCAGACTTTTTCACTGTTTACACTATCTGCTTTCTTGTGGACCTCTGCTTAGATAGAACAGAAACTAACAGAGCTTAAAGATTTCTGATATATTTATACCTGTATTTGAATCTGACCCCACAGAGCAGGATCTTAGCTAAGAGGACTGCACACAGCAACCAACCAGCCTTTATTTTTCCTTTTCCTTTCTTTAGTAACACACACACACACACACACACACACCTACACACACACACTAACTTTTCCTAGGATTGGACCTACAATCTGCTGGAGCCGATCTTCTAGTCTGAGGGTTAGACCTCAAAATGCTCCTATCACCAACAGGACCACTTTGGACTTTACTTCACATCTGGTTGTTCCTTCTGCCCCTGGTACTTCTCTATTTTCTTGTGTTCTTACTGTCTGATGTTGCTGTCTGCTGAAATTGCCACATCCATCACAACTGCAGTCTTCTTGTTAAATGGTGAATGAAACAGCCAGAACAGGCCCTTTTTTATGTGAGCACAAGGTTCATAAAAGTATGGTTTGAAGAGTTTGATGTGGAAGAATTTGATTGACCTGCACAGAGGCCTGACCTCAACCCCATCAAACACCTTTGGGAGCAGAATGAAGATTGCAAGTATCCACCATCAGTTTCCAACCTGACAAATGCTCTTCTGGATGAATGGGCAAAAAATAGACATACTCCAAAATCTTGCTGAAATCCTTCCCAGAGAAGCTTTTATAACTGCAAAGGGATCAATTTAGAATGGAGTATCATAAAAGGTCTTGTAGGTGGCCCAATACTTTTGTTTATATTGTGTACATAAATACACAGTATGTACAGCGGGGAAAATTATTATTTCATCCCCTGAAGAATTTGTAAGTTTGCTCACTTACAAACAAATGGGGGTTTTGTCCATTTTCTTTAAAAATCCTCAGTATTGACAACCCAGGGAAAGGAGCATGTTTCCGTCCAGGTCAGCACTTCGTGTTGATTTAGCAAAGGTAAAAAACGTCATTTGAAATTGAAATAACTGTCAACCTACAGCATAAATATGCAGCTGTATCCTAAAGGTCACACACATGCATTTATCTGATGCATGAAAGCTGGTTAAAGATTAGAGTCTTTCAGCTGTGCCGGAGGGATGCGCTAAATGATGACTCAAGATGATGTTTTTATTACTCATTTATTTCATTCATGTGTGTCCTTGTCATGTTTAATGTTACCAATTTCCCGGACGGGACGTTCCCCAAGGGATCAATAAAGTTTAATCTAATTCAATTAAATTAATTCACTATGTGTAGGCTGCTCTGATTTTATTGTGTGTATAGTTATGATGCTGTAATGGTGAGTAATCTGATGTGAGAGCTTCAGTCTGTTAACTCAGTCAGTAAGAAGACTTCGGCTACAAATATGAGTTGGGGTGAAGTGACTAAAATGTGAATGAAAATGACAGTAATATGTTGATAATGTGCTGTGACCCTACTTCTACTGGTTTCATGCTGAGCTGCTGATACAAATAAAGAATCAGCCATGAATCATTTTTATTCAGATAGTAGTTGGAAATTCCTGGAGCAAAAACACTTTTATCACAGCAATGATGCAACAGAGTGATAACAGTCCTAAATCAATTCTTTCTCCTGTCACTGATCTCTGAAACACTTCCTCAGCCTGCGCAGCTTCCTGCCGCTTCCTGCTCTGTAAGCTCAACCACGCAACAAGATTTCAGGCTATCAGAGATGGTGTGACTGTTTCCTTAAATCTTCTGCATTTGTGTTAAAATTGTCTTAAAATAAAGTTTTCTTTCACTGCCACACCCAGGAATCCAAGTACTGTTCAACAAAGGACCACACGATCCCTCCTCATGACCGTGGCTGTGTGAGGGAGAAGCTTGTGCTGCAGGACGCTCTGACTGTCATCCAACAGTGAGGAGGGGATGCCTCGGATACTGAAGAGGAAATTACATCCTGCAGTTTTGAAAGTAGAAAGCAAAATCTTTCTGTTGCTTTCACAGAATGATGTCATATGGTAAATGGACTTATTCATATAGAGCGCTTTTCTACTCTACATGAGCACTCAGAGCTTTTCATACAGCACGCTTCACTGATGCATTCATACACTTTAGTCCTACATTTAAATACTTTCTAACATTCACAATCCAGTGAACATATTGGGAGCGACTCTGTGTTCAGTATCTACCTCCTGAGCTTCAGTTTTACTACACAAACTTCCTAAAACACATGTCTCTGTTTGCTACAGGTGCTTGTACATTTCTATAAAACATGTTAAATGTATGTC
>VUQK01014921.1:45628-58192 GCA_015106715.1 Bujurquina vittata
TGATAAAAATCTGTCTTTTTTGCGAACCACCCCCCCCCCCCCACACCCCCCCCCCCCACTGTCCCCCCCCCCCCCCCCCAATCTGTCTCATTAAACACCCACCACTGTTTAGTCAGACTGCAACAAGCCAGACATGTATGTTTTTTCCCTTTTGTTGACAGATGGATATTGCGTGTTTTTATAGGTAATAAAATAGATCTGGCAGAGAAGAGAGAGGTCCTCAGGCAGAGGGCCGAAGACTTTGCAGAGGCCCAGAGCATGCTGTACCTGGAGACGTCGGCCAAAGAGTCTGACAATGTTGAGAAACTTTTTCTCGACCTGGCCTGCGAGCTCATTCAAGAGGCCAAGCAGAACAAGCTGGATAACAGTGACACTGCCCCGATGCCTGGCGAGGGTAAAACCATCAGTTACTTGAGCTGTTGCAACATCAATTAGAGAAAGCTCAGCCATGGGGCTGTTTTTAACCAAGTAGCCATTGACTGTAGAGGGTAGGTGACTGATCCCCAATACCTCCGTCCCACTAAGAAGGCATAAAGCCACATCTTAGTCTGGTCATTTCTAGTCCCATGCCTTTTTTAAGCTGTACAAGGGAATTTGTTACCTTAGTTTGGCCTTCCAGGAGCAAGCGTTTTAAGATGCTACCATTATGGAGACCGTTTATCCGCAGTGTAACAGGATGTAACGCGTTAGCCTGATGCATCCAGGAATCTGAGTAAAGCCCTGGTTTATGATCGTCATGGTGAAATGGCAGGACTTTTTTTTTTTCCCTGTTGGGGTTTTAGAATCCATTTTCATTAAAAATCAGTTTTCACCAGCAGTATTACGTGAGTGAAAAGCTTTACCAGGTATTTTGTTACAGATCCCACTTAGTTTACAAAATGTTTAATGATCATTAGAGGTGATAGGTTAATGATAACATGTTTACATACAGAGCATCTCGTAGATTAACAAAATTGCAAAAATGACCCTAAAATCTGTTGCACAATCATTCGTTTTCCACTACAGCTTCTTCTGCTCTGAGATTTGTGTACGATTTGTGTAACTTTCATAATTTTACTTCTGAATCATTGTTTGCATCTGTCATTACATACTGTGAAATATTAGTTCCCAATAAATGAGTTTACCTGCTGCTAAAATGTGTTTGTCGAATAAAATAAACTGAAAAACACGTATAAAAGCTACAGTATTATGTGACGCCATAATTATTATTATTTTTTAGTATACTCGCAGTGCTTGTGATTAGTCAGTTTATTTAGTATGAAGCAATTGGAAAGGCCGTCATCAGCAGAAATTGTGAGCTGTTTATTCAAATGCGCTTTTTTTTTAATGGTCATATTTTTGTTACCCATAGGCGTGAATTTTTCTGCCTCTGTTGTTGCTGCCTAGCCATGAAATTATTTGAAGGGTTATGTTAACGTAGTTTCGTATAACTTGTTGTATTTCATATGCTTTTATTGTAAAATTTTCTCAATTGTTCAGCATGTTTAGCCATTTTTTTGTAGTGTTTAAATTTATCTTTGGTATATTTGCCATAACTGTAAAGTACTGTATTGCACAATGCCATGTACTGCACACTTATTTTTATTATTATAACATGTTGTCTTTTGTTGTACAGTAGTACATCTTGGCACTTTGCTTTTATAATTTTGTATTTTTCCATAATCCCTTTGTAAAACTAGCAAGCATTTTATTTTGCCTTTAACCTTAAATTTTACAGCAGTTACTTGTAACTAATCCCTCGCATCTTCCTGTGAACTCTATGGGAAATACAAAGGAAACACTATTGGGATGTTGTGCTTCTCTTCCTTTATGTGTACAAAACGATCCCTGAAATATTCTGTATAACATTAAACCGCTAAATACTCTTAAACTCTGTCTCTTCGCAGTCTAAGCGAAAATTTTATTTTGAAAGCTTTGCCGGACGCTCGGTGAAGCAGTGCAGGGCGAACCGGAAACAGAAGACCATTACTTTCCAGTACGTGCGATACAGTCGTCTCTCTGTGAATATCAGAATATCTGTGATTGGCATTTCGTCAGAGCATAGGGATATTTGCGATTAAGTGTGTGACACCTCAACGAAAAAATAATTAAAATTTAGCTTTCAATAGTGATGAACGTCTTACTTTGAAGTGTCGCCGGAAGTTCAACTTAAGGTGCGGGTCACATGAGAAAGAAAGGCAGGCAAGTACACATTAATGTAAAGTTACTTAATTTTAAGCAGTAATTAGAAGCTTGCGAGCACTTTTTGTGCAACTGTCTCTGTGACTACCTGAATATCAGAATTTAGTTTTTCTCCAGAAACTGCAATATTTGAAAGTAGTCAATTGTACGCTTGTGTGACGTATTTCCGGTAATTTCATCAGCGAGCGTGATTACTGTTCAATACCACATAAAGCATAGCTCAACTAAGTCCATTATGTATATTTGTATGTATGTATGTATGTATAAGAGATGATCGTAAGGGTGGGTAGTGTTGTTCCTAGTATATTTCGAATGAAACGTAAATATTCTGTATATAAAACTATAAAGCAGCAGCGTGACCATATAGAACTCACATTCCCATCAACCACTGCGAGCTGTCTGCTGTAGGAACCATCTGCCGTCTGCTTCATTAACACAGGACAGCCAGGTGACTGCAGCTAAATCAAACTTATTAAAATGTTTGTTAGACTTTGAACCCGATACTTCCCGCGCAGCTGCAGGTCTGAAGCCAAATGTAGGTCACGGGACGTCTGGCAACACCTCTGTGGATGTGCTGACAGGGTAGTCTCACTTCCTTTCTTTTACGGGACGAGTCCTCCTCAGTCATCCCACTGCAGGCAGACACACGGCTCCTGCGACCTCGTTAATGATGCGCTGAACATCAGTTTGTTGTGAGCTGACTGTGACAGTAACAGCCATGAAGACGCAGGTTTCGGACAGAGCTGCAGCGACCTGCATCCTAACGTGGTGTTTGGTTTGTTTACACGTGACCGCCCTCAAATCGCAACTTTTTACCAGGCTGGGTGGGCTGCCCTACTCCCCCGAGCCTCCAGTCAGCTATAAAACATTTTACTTTGACCAGAAGGTGAGTTTAAAATTTATTAAAATTTACTTTTCGCCTTATTTACAAGTCTGTTTTACACTGTTCTTCCTCTTTTACTTATTTCTCTTTCACTTCCCCTTAAAATACATTATTTGTGCGTTAATGGATTCAATAGTGTAAAAGAGAAGTGATCCCAGCGCTTCTGACACAAAGCAATGTTTTCTGAAAATATAACACACTCGCACTGATTTACTCTCCTTTTAACGCCACCAACATACTTTACTTCATGAAAATACTTTACTTCATTGTTTTGCATGCAAATAATTGCACCACTTGCTCTTTCTAAAATTCCCACTGCGCTTAATTCTATAGAGGTTCGTGTGTTGTGTCTGCGGACAATAGGTGCTTCCGTCTGGCTTCCTGTAGTGAAGGGAAAACCAGATCACAATTGGCTTGGTTCCTGCCAGCAGATCTGTAACTATCCTTCCTGGCTCGCTGCCTAAAGAGGTCTCCAGGGCTCAGTGAAGGTGAAAAACTTTATCTCGGGGGAAGGGTTGAAAGATCTTAACTCAGCTTTTTTCATGTTCCATTTATGGTTACTTTATGGAGATTAAGTTTGCATGCTGCTACACATCAAGCCACCAGTTGTGTCATTCTCCTACCCCTGCAGTCAGGCTGTGGAAGCAAAACCTCTGAATGGCATTGGACATTTTGGTGTACTAGTTAATCAGAATTATTATGATGTTATATATAATATATATATATATATATATGGTGAACATTTCTCGGGGTTTTCTGATATTAAGCAGCGCAAAGCACCAATCAGTTAATCGAGAAAATAATCAACATGTAGACTAAGACGTATTAATAAGTAATAGTTCCATACTATAAACAATGTGTCTGCACTAAAGAGGAAAATGCTGCACACCTGGCCCGGCCCACAGCATCCTGTGCAATCAGCCCAGCTGACAACAAGATAAAGGCCGTTTCCCCTCCTCTGACACCCACTGGCCCGTCTGATGAGGTTTATTTAGCCGAGCAACAAGAAACTGCGTCTTCTGGACAAGTTGGACAAATAAAATCCTTGTACTATAAACTACTTTTCCGTAGCAGTAACTACCCCCTGTTAGCACAAAAAAGCATCAACCATGCCTCTTTTTTTATCTTTTCTTTGAAACTTGATGTGAAGAGAGCACCAGCAGACAGGAAATCCTCCCGCTTGCATTCAGCCTCAAGACAATGAATGGAAATGTCCTTTAGCATCCTTCACATGCACTGTAGTGGCGCTTGTGCTTAAGTTGTTTCCCTCGTGTCACAGATGCAGCCTCCTGTCCCGAGGAGTTGTTAACACAGCGATCCTGTAGATGTGCAGCACACGGTTTGAATTTTAAGTGAACGAGTTGCTGCTCGCCGCCGCCACATGGTGGCGCTACTTACCAGGGCGTGGATCTCTTATGAAACCAATCTGGGAGGTTTTGTGACGCGCATACTGAGTGGGTGCAATTGATACAGTACTCACCAGGGGTCCTTTTGGTGAAGCGCTTAATCTATTCAACCACTTTAGCTGTGCCATTTTTGGGGAACAGTTTTTAACGGTTATTTTTTTTCCTGCATTACAAGAGAATGACATGCAACATTAAAATAAACAGGAATAAATTAAAGGGGGGGGGGTGTAATGCAGCTAAAACTTGCAAAGTTACACTTTTATCCCAAAACTCCCAACATTACGCTCTGGTTGCCCAATACCGCTGACTCCATCCTCGCTGCCAAGCTGCTGAACTTTTCCTTTAAACCAACTGTCTCATGATCCCATCACACTTAAAGCACTGCCAAGTGTGAAGGAGTCGTGGGTTGAATGAACACATTGTGGCCCCAGAATCTTTTTGCTGTCATTGGCTCATAAAATTGCTGCCTCCTTTGTGTCCACCGAGGAGGGAGGAGAGCAAAAAGGAGGCGAAAAAACAAAACCGAAACATTTTGTGTGTAAGAATTTGGGGAGGGGGAGGGGGGGTTTAAAGGGTTGGACGACTCAGTAGCCTCATGGGGCTGCCTTCCCTGTGAAGTTGTTGGTTTCTTTCTGCCTTTGTTTAATAAAGAATACAGGAAATATGGTTGAAAGGGGAAGATTTCCCAGATTCCCTGAGGTTTTATGAAAGGATATTTCAGAGCTCATCTTAAGTGGAACTAATGTGGCATCCCTTAAAGTGGCTCCAGTGTTTTTTAATACAAATTGGGGCTAATTACCCCAGAATCCAACCTCAGGGCTGTCATTTCCCAACACTGCGGCTGGCACGGGGCCAGGTATCCAGCGATTACACCGACCTCAATGCAGGCTCGCTGGACTGCACCCCCATCATTTTAGTCTGATGACAAGTGTGACCAATCCCTAAAGGGTTTGCTTTTACCCACCTCTATGATATTTTACATTCTGTGCTGCTGGCTCTGATTTTTTTTGCTCAGCTGCTTTGTTTAAAAAGGAGATTGCTGTGTCTCTCAAATTGAGACAAATTCCCGATTTAAAAGCACTTTGAATTCTAATCATTCCTTTCAGATTTTCCCATTTTCAGACTTCACGGTGCTCTTATCGAGATGCTTCTCTCACATTCCCTAAATTCAGATGCTTGCCATCATGTTCTGTTTCTGAACACACTTTAAATTTTATGGTAATTATATTTACTGTCTTTTTTTAAAAAAATTGTTACAGATTGATCATTTTGGATTCCTCGAGGATGGCACCTTCAAACAGAGATACCTTCTGTCTGACAAATACTGGCAGCACCCCGGAGGACCCATTTTGTTCTACACTGGAAACGAAGGCGACATCACCTGGTTCTGCAACAACACTGTAAATATCCAGCTCCTCCCTCGCGTGTTTACATCGCACATAATCCTCGGCCTAGTTCGACACCTGTTGTTCTCTCTTTAGGGCTTCATGTGGGAGGTTGCGGAGGAGTTGGGTGCCATGCTGGTTTTCGCAGAACATCGTTACTATGGAGAGTCCCTGCCATTTGGACCCGACTCTTACAGCGTGAGTGAAGCTGCAGAGTCACGCGTGCACATCGAAGTCTAATTAAAATCTGATTAAATATGTATGGTTGCATCATTTTTTTTTCTTCCTTTCTGGGTTCCAAGCCAGTAAGTTCAGTATTAACTTGAATTGATCCTTGGAAGCAGATAATTCTGCAGATGGAAACACATTCTTTACAGGAATTTGGATACGTTGTAGTCTAAGATCTTAATATGACTGGCAGCTGAAATACGTTTCACATCGTTCATTTTAAATCTACTTGTTTATTTGCAGGACAGCAAACATCTCAACTACCTGACCTCAGAGCAAGCCCTGGCAGATTTTGCAGTGCTGATCCAGAACCTTAAGGGTTCTCTACCTGGTGCTCAGCACAGTCCTGTAATCGCTGTTGGAGGATCCTATGGAGGAATGCTCTCTGCCTGGTTCAGGATGAAATACCCCCATGTAGTTGTTGGGTAAGATGCTGGTGCCGTTATTGTGAGGTTGTTATATGATGTCTTAAGTATCTAAGACATCATATAACAGCAGCGTTATCTTACCCTACCAGGGGATAATAAAGGGACAACAAGGGGGTTCAGATTTCTCGTTCAGTGAGTTTTACCTTCATCATCCAAAGTGGCTAAATGTCTAACACCAGGTGATTATATGAGCTCGCATGAAGAATCTGACAGAGCCTGACTTATCATTCTTTTGACTTCTTTTCCTCTTTGTTGTTGCCGTTTCCCCCCAGAAAACATATTCACAAACACAACAAACACTAACTACCGAGGACGGATATGAATGTGCAGTTTGTGTTATTTGGAGAAAGGAAAAAGAAAAGATTTTGTTTCTTCTTGTATTTCAGAGCTCTGGCAGCCTCTGCGCCAATCTGGCAGTTCACCGGTATGGTGCCATGTGGAGACTTTTACAAAATAGTAACACAAGACTTTGCCAAAAGTGGCCACAACTGCGATGGGAGCATCAGAAAGTCGTGGAAGGCTATAAATAATGTCTCTTCCACGGGTAAGCTGCACTGTTATCTGTCATCATCCATCCATTTTCTTACGCTTATCCAGTTCAAGGTCGTGGGGGTGCTGGAGCCTATGCTTGCTGTCGTAGGGTCAGAGGTGGGGCACACCCTGGACAGGTCAAATTCACACGTACAGTTAACTTAGAATCACCCCCTTATCTTACCCCATGCATGTGTTTGGACTGCGGAGGAAGCTGGAGCACCCGGGGAGAACATGGAAAGGCCCCAGCCTGCATTTCAATCAGGACCTTCATGCTGTGAAGCAACGGCGCTAACCACCACCCCGCCATGCAGCCTCTGAAATCTGTCTTCTAATTTGAATTGTTACTAGGCCATAATCTGGCTGTGTTACTAATGCTGCCACATTAAACATGTCTAATCAGGTTATATGTTTATCTTTGCAAAAGAAAATGAGAATTTCAGCACGTTAAAGTGAAGGTACACAACAAACGGGCATTAAAATCCTTGTACCGCTGACGTGTACAATCTGGAGCTTTTCCACTAATCTAATGACATAATTATTCTTTGCTCTCTTTGATTAAGTGTCTGGTCTTCAGTGGCTGTCAGAAGAATTCAGTTTATGTGCCCCTCTTAAGAACAAAAATGATGTCTTCACCTTCAAGAGCTGGCTTCAGGAGACCTGGGTGAACCTGGCCATGGTGGACTACCCGTATGAAGCGAATTTCCTGCAGCCGCTGCCTCGCTGGCCCATCCAGGTGAAAGATCCAAATTAGTGTTATAATTATTACTATAGAAATCTGGGTACGATAGCTCCTCTGCATGACCCCCCCCCCCAACATTATCATTTTATGTGAATTTTCTGACACACGGTTTTTACATTATCACATCCTCGAATTGTGTTTGCCTTTGGTTAAGCAGCTAATTTAGCCTGACAAGCTGCCCTTAATTGAAATGAATGTGCGATTCAGCCGATTGTGTTACAAGTGTTTGTTGTGGTCTTCCAGGCTTTTGTTTACAACAGCTGTCAACTAACTTCATTAATATTCATAAGGATCTTGTTTCTTTTAGATTTTAAGTATTCTTTAGATGAGCGGCTACAAGTAAGCCACCGTTCCTTTCTTGTGTCGCACCAATGGCCCTTTCATTCGCACACTCCGTCAGATCTCTGAGGTGTTCCCGTTAGGACGCTCACACGGCGCCACAGAAAGGTCATTTGCCCAGCGCGGCACGTGAGGCCGTCGAACAAAAGTTCACTGGTCTCCTTTGGACTAGACACTCGACGAGGAAGAATAATTGCTTCAAAAGTAAGAAAAATGCATCATGTATCGGAGGCAAACTGCGTAAGAGCTTGCGGCGGTTTTCCTGAGGCTGATTGACTCGGGCGAAGTGTATTCTGCCAGTCGCCTCGGCGCGTCACGTGTGCAAACCGGGCTCTGCTGCTGACCTCCGGTTCTGCGCTCGGCGGCTCGGTACCCCTGGGAGAGGCCCGCACATGCTTCAAACTGCTTCTCTCGTGAGGCGTTTTTGGTTATTTACCATTTGGCCGATGAATAGATGGTGGAGCATCATTATATGTGAAACAAACACTAAATGGTCATTTTGAGTTTTTTTTGGCTCCGTGCCTTTAATGTATGCGACCCCTATGGGTGGTTTAAGCGGTTTAGGCAGTGGGTGCAAAGAGGAGCTTTTTTTAATGACAAAGCTAATGTGATTATCTGAGTGAGTGTGAGAACAGGGTATTGAGGGCTTAGAGGAGGGAAATCTGTTGGCAGAGATGAATGTATAAGCCTAATCCTATCTGAAAAGTAAGGAGAAGATGCTTTAGAGCCATTGCTGTGTTTTGTTTTTTTTTTCACAATATAAATCTTTGGTTGGACATGTCTGTGGCCCTCCTCATCCATCGACCACCAACTCCTCCCCGGCCTGCAGACAAAGGCCTTAGTAACAGACTCCACACTAGTGCAGCTCCCCTCCAACCTCCAAACAAGAAAGCCCAGTTTCTGTGCTGCACAAAGAGTGCAGAACAACAGCCAACTCCACTGCTGCAACCATAACAACACACAGCGCAATCAGGCAAGAGCAGAAACTCAAATATTGATCATTCACGCTATTAATTCTGAAAGCCAACCCGCGGGCACACAAAACAATAGTTAAGGAGAGCAAAAACTTTAAATTTGAACTCATTTAGATCACTGGCTTTAAGTAAATGGATTTGTTTTCCCTCCGGTGCCAAGATTGGAGCAATAAATTCAAGTTCATTCTGGGGAATTTCATATGCAAATCAGGCGCCACCACGTTTTATGTGGAAAAACACTTTACGGGCCACGAGAAAGCAATCTTTGGTCTTGTAAACAACTTTGATGGACTAATGTTATTTATTGCATGCAGCTTTTTATAGCTGGAATATCTTGATTAAACTATAACGCAATTAATCGTCTTTTGGTTTTGCTTTTTAACATGTTTTCCAGGTGGTGTGCAAATACCTCAGCTTCGATTCTGCCGTGTCTGACTACCAGCTGCTGCAGGGTGTCTCCCAAGCAGCCAAGGTTTACTATAACTACACCGGAAGCTCTCCCTGCCTGAACACATCGCAGACGGCAACCAGCAGCCTCGGCTACCTCGGCTGGTTTTACCAGGTGCATAAAAGAGCGCACGGCACAGTAGATTGGCGCATGGAGGCGCGAGCGTGTGGTTTTTCCCGTCAGAATGAAAATGTATTCAATCCCTCGTCCCCAGGCCTGCACAGAGATGGTGATGCCCATGTGCACTGATGGCGTGCAGGACATGTTTGAGCCCGAGGAGTGGAACTTCCAGGCCTTCTCTGACGAGTGCTACGCGATGTTTGGCGTCAGGCCACGGGCTGACTGGGCAGGCGCAGTCTACGGGGGAAAGGAGATCGCCTCTCACAGCAACATCATCTTCAGGTAAGCATTGCTTGAAAAATACCAGAGCTAGACAGATTTCTTGAGATTTCCCCGTTTGTCTAGTGATGCAAGAATAAGTTAAGTGGAGATTTTGACTGCCTTTTATTGCAGGGAAATCGTGACGTGGGGAAAACACACATATGTTAAACATAAATGACTCTGAAGTGTCATCACAGCACCTAAAGTGGGCAAAATTAGGTTCAGTGCAGCTGCAGCTTTTGACAAAAGATCTTCAGAGACTCGATCGTTGGGTTTGGAGAGCAGCGTTTCATAACGCTTTGAAAAATGCATAGAGTGTCAGCGTATGTCATTTTTCAGCCTGCCGCTGGTTCAGTCACATTCACAAAAGTATTGATAATACAGTTCAAAGACGAGATGCACACCGAGATCGCTTACATGCTGAACTGGACTGTGCGTTCCAGAAGTATAATTATTTCTGGAGGTATGAACAGAATATATTGTTTGTGCTTTCACGTTTCAGTAACGGAGGACTCGACCCGTGGGCGTCTGGTGGAGTCACTTACAACATCTCACACTCTCTGGTTTCCATCGTGATTCCTGATGGAGCCCATCACTTAGACCTGCGCTACAGCAATGACCTCGACCCACCCTCAGTCCGCGCTGCCCGGGCATTAGAGGTGAAGTCTTTCCAGGAGTGGATTAAGAAGGCTAAAAAGACACATCACGCTGCACCGACCCACTAGGCCCCAAAAGCAGCACAGTTCTGCTCAACTAGGATACTCGTGATATCCCAGATTTAGCTTTAAGTTGGGTGATGCTTTTTTTTTTGTGGTGCTTACTCTGCCATTATGCCAAAGTTTGTTTACTTAAAAAAAAAAAAATCAGTTTCACTCCTTTTCTGTGTCAAACATTAAAATTTGAAGGGCTCGAGGACAAAAAGCGCTGCACTCGCTGCAAAGAAATAAACCTGTTTGTCATAAAAGTCCACTAATTTAATTGTTTATTCGTGCAATCACAGGATCACCATCAACAGATGTTTCGTCTCTCATGTAAAGTTTTTGAAAAAACCCAATTAAGGTCCTCTTTTGGTTTCCATTTATCAGAAATTTTAGGTTTTTCTATTTTTTGTCACTCGTTGATTAGCTGCTGTTATTATTCAGGCACATCTCTTAAAGTTATTGTGATATGCAGATTAAAAAAGCCTCAGAGGAACATTTTGGCACCAAACATAAAGCCGATCCATCCTGAAGGCTGCCGCTGCACTTGGTGTAAATATGAAACTTAATCTGTTTGTTGTTCACAGTAGTACGCTGCCTTCCCCGCATTTGATCATTTTCTTGATATGCTGTAATTCCCAAATAACTTCTAATGAAACTGATTAAAAAGCTACAGATTCGCTGTCATCTAATCCTTCTTATTACGGATGTGCTCTGGTTCTATTTTAGAAAGGCCGGGGCCTTTAAGTTTCCTTTCCACGTGCTTGAGATTTAATAAAAACCCAATCGGAGGAGGCCAATAAAGTGAGTGGTGGGAGGTTATTGCAGCTTTGCCTGCTGACCTTACCCCTGCAGACCAACCTGTGGGATTCCCCCCCCCTGGCACGCATTAATTCACTGGCTGCCATTAAAGCTCTAAATTGAGGCACTGAGGCAGCCCATAGACTCTGGTTTGTCCCCCCTGCAAGTAATATTATTAATACAATTCCTGCGGTGCCGGAGTAGTTGAGAAAGGTTGATGGAAGGTTAAGAGTGAAGCGGTGAGCGGTTGCAGCAATCAGTCGGGATCCAAGAAGCTTTTTGTAGTTCACTTTTTTCTTTATTCGCTTTTTTAAAATGTCAACATAAAAGACTCAAATGCCATGAAAATACTAAGACTAACCAGCACCACCGCTAATGAAAACACGTCTCCCTGCTTTGTAATTTTCCTTGAACGACTCTCCAATTCTTTTTTTTCTTTTCTTTTCTTTTTGAACCCTCTTCTTTTAAAGCAAAAATCCCTGACATGACGCGACCTTGTGATGGGAAACATGTCATGCACTGGTATGCGGGTTGATTTTCAACCAGGAGACACAAAGCCGGACTTCTCGGCGTTTTGTCACAGGCTTGACTGAATTTCAGACGCCTCAGTAGGAAGAAACATTGCTAAACATGGGGGAGGGTGGGGCCGCGGCCACTAAACGCTCTCCTTAAACTTTTCTCAGGACTTTGAGAGGTCATTAATTTTGCCAGCGTTTTCTAGGTCTCTGACACTGGCCATCAATCAGAGCGGTTTCAAGTATGTAGTCAACCCCAGATTCTGAGTATGTCCTTGCTCAGACAGGGACCACACACCAGTAGGAAGAGATTAAGCCTGTGCGTGTCACATCACGTTGTAGTGAGCACCTCACTCCCACGGGGCTGCTGAATCAGTAAATACCCAGAGGAGCCCAGGGTGCAGTGGGAATGTTTAGGAATATCGCAGCGATGTGGAACAAGTTGCCTGTTTTAGGAAAAGATCCAAAAGATCACTAATCTGCACTTCCCTGCTATCAAAGCAAAAACCCTACTTCATTTGTCACTATTTATAAACATTGGTTTGGTAAAGTTGACAAATAATGTAAAAGTTTAAAAGCCTAACTAGTCTGATTTGTGCATATATATATATATATATATATATA
>VUQK01014926.1:0-20549 GCA_015106715.1 Bujurquina vittata
TAATAAAAAAAATGTGTTTTTGGGGTTTTTTTTTGATTGGTTTTTTCGTGGGGTGGGGGGGGGGGGGGGGGGGTTACAACTCATACAACTGGATAATTAAGTTGGATCTCTTCACCGTGTTTGTGCAGTTGGTTTTTCTTCGTATTGATAAGTTCAATTTAAGCCAAACTTTAAGGCTGGGGGAGCTTTACTGTGACACTCTGATTTGATGTTACTTTGTTGTAAGAAGGTTCAATAGTTTTATTAAACTCCTTTTCTGGTGGCAGAAGTGGACTTTTTGAGTATTCTTTTCCTCATTTTTACATATAATCTTCTCTAAAGTGACTTCTGATCATATCTGCGGTCATGTTAAGCTAGTTTTACATGATTTGGGCGGTCCAAATGAAAGGTGAACAATGTGTAAGAACTTTGGTGGCAACTTTGTGTCCCAGAGAGAGAGAGGCTGAAAATTAGCCATTGTAACACTGCTCCAATGACCTGTGTCTACAAACCAACCAATAAGAATAGATCTTTTTGGACACTGCAGAAAAAACGTCTCTAAATGAAATGTCTGGGGTTCAAACAAAGAAAAAGATTTAGCTGAGCCGTGGCAGCAGAGGCTTGTTTCTATGATATGTCCTTCAGCTGCTATCATAACTGAGCCAAGCATGGAAACAGTGTAGGCATTTTGCACTCATAGAATTAGTGTGTATTCACGCACATCAAAGTTGAAGCTGAGCTTGTAATTAACTTATAGGACTGCTGCAGGCTCACACTCTGCAGGTGCCTTCTTCTGTTGTGAACATGTTAAAACCGGTCTCGTTTCTACACGACCGGTACGGGATTCTCATTTTGCGGCATTTCGGCTAATTTCAGAGATTGGAGCACGTAAACTGTATATAATAAACTGTTGTTTCAGTCCACTTTCTGCAGCGCATGGCACCCTCAGAGCTGCCTCCTACTTCAAAAAATCCAAAAGACAGAGAAGAAGAGGGCGACATGGTGAAAATGAATCAAACTGCATGCACATATATATTTCCTCTCATGCACACTCATTTTTATTCCTTGAGCATGTTTCTGGTCTTCAAAGCCAATTCAAGCTCACGTATGCTGAAATCCTACGGAGGTTCTCTTAAGGAGGATTAGCATAATGAGGCAGGGCTGCAGCACGTTAAACAGATGCTGCTCCTTCCTCACCTTCACCTCAGATCTTGTCTTTCACCAGAAGGCTGGATGACCGCCATCGAGATCAGATTTTGCAGGACATCCAAACTAAGGCAGCAGATGATAATATGCACAGGGGGTAACGCTTTGAGCCTGTAATCAGATAGAGATCCAGAGAAGCTGAGTGTCTAAATGGAGGTGCAGTGAAGGACAAAATGGGAGAGAGTGAATGGTGAACACAGATGATGTGGGAAGCAGTGCGGACCTGCTAACAAGGGCTGAATGTAATCAATATTGTTTATGAGAAGGTGTGTGTGTGTGTGTGTGTGTGTGTGTGTGCGTGTGTGTGTGTGTGTGTAAGATAAGGAAAATAAGAGGGGCTTAGGCTCAACACAGGACAGAATATCTGCAGGAAAGGGCAGGGCGCCGATGCACGTGAACAACACTGGTGGTAAAATTTGAGCGGGACGAATTTCAACAGGAGAATCAGTCGTCTGTCCTCTCCACCCTGAGTAATGATGAGCTTGTAAAGGTCACTAAGAAACAGGTAGACAGATGATCCTCAGTTTTATTTATCCATGAAGCCAGATGACACACATCAATTAGTTAAACTGCAGGAATGCCTTAAATACATAAAGGCCTGGATGACCTCTAATTTCCTGCTTTTAATTTCAGATCAAACTGAAGTTCTTGTGCTCGGCCCCACAAAGCTTAGAAACATAGTGTCTAACCAGATACTTACTCTGCATGGCATTCCCTTGGCCTCCAGTAACACTGAGAGAAATCTTGGAGTCATTTTTGACCAGCATATGTCCTTCAATGCACATATTAAACAAATGTGTGGGACTGCTTTCTTGCTTTTTCCAAAGCACTAGTGTGGCTAATTTACAACAGTAGCTCCACCTCTTGGAGATACTGTTGTATACGGGCATGTTTTAACCCAAACCACGATTGTTCTCTGACCTTAAGCAAGTTGCTTTTAGTGTCTAAACTTAAGTGAGAAGGGAAAAAGAGAATCAGGGAAAAGGCCCCAACTGGGTGCAAAGCAGTGCCGCCACCATCCTCCAACTTCCTTATGAAGGCTTCTATCAGTGACCAATATAGTCAGAACAGCTCCAGCACCAGGGAACACCTTTAGAGAGGGATTATACACATTTGGAAATATAGTTGATTGTTTTTAGTTTATTTTTAAAAATATTTTCTGAACCTTCTGTGCTCACAGCTCGAGCCGTTTCACTTAGATGACCACATTTGGTCCGTGTGACATCATATAGAGCCGAACGGTCTGAGCTTTGGCTTGTAGTCATTACATATGCTGATGTCATTATTTGAAAATGTAACAGTGTTTTATACAACCATCCATCATTGTGTGCAGGTAGGAAACAGGGGAAAGCATATTAGGTCCTCTTTAAGGCCTTTAACTTATTTTAATCGTACTTAATCATCTCTAGTGTCTCGTTTTAGCTTCACATTATTAATATTATTTGATGGCTGTTACATAAATTAAGTGGTTTTATACAAATCGCCATACAAAGCAGACAGCGCTTCAGTGCATACCTTACAGTCCTGTAACACTCTAACAGTTTAAATGCATCTTGATGGGAATTTCTGTCCATGCACACTCACGCAGAATTGTGGCAATTTGATTTCTAACTTAATAGTGTGGCGAGTAAAGAGAAATATTGAGGCCAGCTTCTCAAACTGAGCACATTCAGACTGCATCAGAGTATTTAGCTTTACAGAGCTGGTTTATTTTCAGTGTTTCTTCTTCAGACTCTTTCGGGTTAAAGAGTCCTTTCAGTGGTGAAAGCATTTTGTGCGTGCACTCCTGAGGGAGCCACCGAGAATAAAATTTAAAAATGCCACCAGGAGGGAAGGCTGGGGCTAATCTTTTTCACTCACTCACTTTCCTCTTCCCTTCTTTCCATTTGCTTTCTGGGCTTTTTTTGTTTCCTTAGCACATTTCATAGGCATTTCCTCCAACAACAAGCCATCCCATTTCTGAGTTACTACAGAAGCCTTCCACAGTTTTTTCCCAGAGGCTGAAAACAACAGCTGTGTTCTGGAAAACCTTTCATGGGCTGACAATTGCTATTTGAGAGGAGAGGGAAGCACCTCCGTTCCAGTGGCTGACTTATTCAAATGACTCCTTCTGTGAAGAACTGGGGAGATAAGGAAGCAGCCGTATCTTATTAGGTGTAATCGTAATTGACAGGTATCCAAAAACAGATTAAGTGCACATGGGTTTATGTGTGCAACATACACAAGTATCTGTGTCTCATTTCTTTTTGTTGCAGCAAAGTAGTGCTCAGCCAGCTGGAAAGCAAAGGCAGCAAATGTGATCTGAAAACAGAAGTACAGTACAGCTGTGTGAGGCTGCGAGCTTTGACAGATAAAAGAAATTATAGCACTAAAAAATCAAAATTTAGACTAGAAATATAAACTACAATAATCGTGGAACCAATGTGGAAATGTAAAAGATTTTTAGACACGGCCACATTCAAGCATCAAGATGGTTGTTAAGGTTGGTGTGGTGACTTATGTGGGACTGACGGTCCTGTGTAGATTGTGGGTGTCCACTATACACACAAACTCACTTGCATGCGGTCCTGTAACGAGCTAACAGCACGTAGCGCGGTAGTGATGATGCTGTGTGTAGGCAGAAGGCTGATGGCTCAAACAGAACAGGGAGCAACTGCACAGTTCATCAAATCAAATCAAAGATAAATAAATCTATTTCTATTTATTATTTGTGCAATTCATAACACTTGGTAACACTCTTACTTCAGAGGTTCTTTGCATGTCATGGCAAAGGCCAAGCTGAAGTACATTAGAAGAGCACAAACATACTCGAACAGCCCACATTATGGATTATTCCACATATTTTTCACACTGCCCCCTGGTGACCAGACCCAGCTACAGCATGTAGACGTCGGTCTGCCTTTGCACAACTTTTTTTTCTGCATACAGTACCATCTACGGACTACCAATGCAAGGCCGTACTGGTGGTTTCTCTGACAAGCCTGTGCGGTGCTGCAGGAAGTACAAAGTCATCACAACTTATGCATTCATCAACTGACGCATGCTGTTCCAAAAAAGGATAATTTAAAATGCGTAATGAGCAAAAACAGCCTAAAAGAGCTTTATGATTTAGATATGTCAATCTTACAATGATTGTCAGCCTGGCAGGTTTCTTTGAGATGTTTCCTCTGGGGTTTGAGGTGCTTTTTCTCTAATTTGGACTACAGCAGTGTCATTCTGTCAGGAAAGCAAGGGCCTGCTCAAATCTAAAAATAGACATAAAGTGATCTCTCTGCTTTCATCTCAGCGCTGTCATGAAGCTCCTCGTCTGTTGCATCCATCCTTTACATTACTGCCATCTTGTGGCTGTAGTCACCTAGTGTAGCTCCGCTTGTTGCGTGCTCATTGCACATGCGCATAATGGATAAACCTCGGATCTTTGGCAGTGAACTGATGGGAGATCAGTGTGAGAGGCAAGCCGCTGCTTCTGGTGCTGTTTTGACTGCTCTGAGATCAGTTATAGCTAGCATTTGCAAGTAAACGAGCTTCAGTCATTCATCATCATAACTGATGGCTTAACTGATGAGTTTCCTCTTGCTAACAACATGTGCAAAGATGGAAAGTGAAAATCCTGCAATCCTTTTGTGCATTAGCAAGGAAAGCTATGATGATGATGATGATGATGATGATGATGATGATGATGATGGAGCAGGGACGGCACCTCCCACCATGTCCGATCTATTATGACTCGGGATCGAGTCGTGTAAGCCGGCGTTCAGCCTTTCATGATGTGATGAATGCAAAGTGTTCAGCAGAACATGACCCGTCCCAGGAGGTGTGGGAGTGCAATGGTCTTTGGCTCGGCACCACATCAGGTGTAAATCATTTCAGTGCTCCTTTTCTGAAATCAGTTTCACGCCTTCTTGCCCGGGCGGTCTGTTTAACTGACAGGATTGGTGAAAAGAAAGATCTCAAAGCTGCAGAATGGCCGATTTGATGCTGAAAATACATTTGAAAATTAATTTCCAATTTGCTCCCAGTCGAGGGGTTTAGGCACCATCTGGTGTCCCTAATAAGTTCATGATGATTCGATGCCTGCTTTAGTCACACTCTTGAACAGTTATGAGACCTCATACAGCATCACTTCAAGGCTTTGATACTCCTGCACCCACCCGCTGTTTAACAGGGCACTGTGTGCAGGATTAAGATGGATCTTGTATATGCACCAGTAGGCATATAGTGTGCCTCGAAAGAAGGTGTGCACACTTTTTATTATCTGCTGTGGAGATCCATTGGCAGCATAAGGACTGCAACCTGCAGCTGTAGTCCGAGACTTGGAAAACTCCAGCTGAATGATGTTGAGGGCCACCACAGCAGCAACCTGGCTAGTGCAGCGGGCAGCAGGGACCACACAAGACCCTAAGAACCAGTGCTCGCTGGTGAGGAGGGGACAATATATTGGTTAACAAGTTCAAGCAACATGCAAAAGCAGTGAACTTCAAACAGGAAAGAGACACAAAACTGTGCCCAATCGGAAACGTAGATCCATCACCCCTTGGTGACCCCTTGTTGACCCCTCGGTGACCCCTTGAATAACTGAGAAGCTGGAAGATTTTTGTTTTATTTTAGTGAACAGTGAGGAAGCGACTGGCACCTGGTAAAATGTTCTCAGACTGCACAAAGAAAAGGGGAAAGAAGCCGATGTGCTCGGGCGACCATTAATGAGCACAACGCCCTTTGGAGCATTTTTAATTGTCTGACGATTATTAATGCTTGCTGTGTGGCACAGTTAGTTTTGGTGAGTGAAATTCTATCATTTCATTCCTCTGTTACTAACCACTAATTAGCAGGTATCAGCTGACTTCACTTAGCACTCCACCTTCTCTGAAAGCTGACATGGCAGCAGCTTAAATGCCAAATTGAAGGCTTTAAAACGAGAAGTCTGAAACCAGTGTGTGATGTAACGGTGGCTACTTTTATATGCTACAATCTACGGTCATAACGTGTCTAAATGCCTCCAGTGAAACGGTTTTATGCTGGGCAGTGAAAGCAATTCATTTGAAAAAGGAAAACCAGATGAAAAGTGCAGATGTCTTTGGCTTCCTTTGATTTAATGTCTCTTTCTGTGCACAGGGCAGTAGCAGACACTGTACATGTCACATGTTTCATACAGATGGGGTTGAATCTGCAAGCTTTCAGGCTTAGTTTGTGTTTTGTCCAAGAAGCTATCAAAATATCACAACCTTGAATGGATCTATCTGACTCAAGCCATTTCACAGTCCGCGCTCCCTCCCTAACTGCTGGCACCACTGCCTCTGACCCAGATTCCCTCTGAACGCTCCGGTTTGTCCACTCGCAGAGTGTGCACACAGCGAGGGAAGCGCATCCATACATCAGGATTGAGACGTGTGCCTCTGGAGCTCGGCTCCCCAGAGTGTGATCCTGTCCCCTGAGTGAAGTCTGGAGTGAGCCCACTCTCAGCTCCCCCCCCAACACCGGCTCCCACTCCAAGTCTGGATGAAATTCATCGCTTGCAGACACAGCTTTGTTCTATTTTGAGACAGCCTCTACATTTCTCCTTTTGACAACTTCTTAAAAACATTTTGAGTTTCTTTTTTCCAAGCTTTGCTCTCAAAAGACGTCAGCACGTTTCTTTTGCCATGTTTTAGGTATTGACACTAATTAACAGCAACTATTTATGGAGAGGTGGAAGACAGATGCAGATGCATCATACTAAGGTAATAGTAATATATTTTTGTGATATTTGAGACCCTCCCTGTCTAACACACAATGAGGAGACCTGCATGTTTCCTATTGAACGTACCGAGTCTCATCGGATCAGTCAGGAATTATCCAAGCTCAGATATTCAGATGCTTCGGTGTATTTCCACCGTGGACTCTTTAAAGAGATGACATTTTGGGAATTTTGAAAGGAAACAAATTATCATAATTGCAGTTTGAATCTGCATAGCAGAAAATGTAATGACAGCTCAGAATAATTAATTTGTTTGGGGGGGGGGGCATCAGTGTGACCTAGTTTGGAAAGTTAGCTGTTTTTGACAGGAAGTTGTTTGTGAGTAACAATGCATCACTCCTGAAAGATTCATTATAAGAGGCTCACAATTAATATCTGCTCCTGGCACAGCCTGCACCGCTTTGATCCGAGAGCGGGAAAGGTCACCTACCTGCTCATAAATAAACATGTTTTTGATTTTTGGTTTTCTTAAACGCCTGCAAAGGTTAAAGGTCTTCATCGACAACAAATTATTGCTGTGCTGCTACTGAGTTTCCCTGATTAGAAGAAACACTGCTGCCTTTATTTTTATTCCTAATTATATTCGAAGGTTTGAAATGAGGTCTTTTAGAGAAAGCAAGCACATGAAAGTGACGGCTTAAGAATCTGTCATATCTCAGGCTTTCACGTTGCTTTTGGACATCTGTTTAATATTTTTTGGTCTGGATTTTGTTGCTGTTTCAGTTTTCAAAGCAGTCGTTGACTTCTTGGTTCCTGTTTGGCTTTATTGTTATTCATATGATGAGGTTCACCTTTGTGATATTATTGGCTTTTTTGGTTTTTGTCTTGATTTTTAATTAAGTTTTTAATTAGTTTCCTCATCGTTTCCATAGTTTCCCTTCCCTCTGTTTTATTAGGTTTAATACTGTTGACCCTTTGTGCCCCCTTGAATTTATTTCATGCCATGTTTAGCATTTATTTTTCATGTTTTGGTGTCTTCTTGTTTCAGCATTGGCAGTTTGTTCACTTCCTGTTTCGCTTTGGTAGCTTAAAAAGGCTGATGAGGCACTGCCGTCACCCCGCCGAGCAGGCGGTAAACGTGATAACTCGAGTGAAAACAGTGTGGCTTAGGATGTTCAAATTCACACCACAGATGCATATACTAAAAATCCTGCATGATTTTAAATCTCAGCAAACTTGACCTCTAGGTCAAGGTCAGAGGTCAGGCTTCTTGAGAATCGTGTGAACACAATAACTGCAAAAAGAGATCACATAGATGTTCAAATTCATAGTTTTGACTATAATAATGGCAATCACAGGAAGTGAGCATTTTCTCAGTCGTTTATTTTTATTGTGATTTTGTCGATCTGATTTTGAACAGCTGACAGTATTTTTGTTGTTTGTTTTTGTTTCCTCCTTTGTGACCCTCTGCCCGGCCATCATTGCTTTCACCTGTTGATTACAGGTGAAAGCAATGACCCCTCCTCTTCGTCATCCACCAATCAGCCCCCGGTGTATATAAATAGTCCTGCTTATGTCTGTTTGTGTCTGTTATGCTTCTCTCTGTTTTTCTGCTGTGCTTTGTGTCTGTATGGTTTCTGTACAGCGTGTTATCGTCGTGTTCTGGTTTTGTTGAACTTTTGTGTTTTGTATTCGCCGCCTTTTGTTGAATATTCAGGTACCCGAATCTTCCATTTGAGTCCTTTCCACATTAAACCTGACAGAATGCTCACATTTTTGTTTCAGATCCTGTGGAGTTTTTCAATGTATTTGATTATATCAGCTTTATCTGTATATTACTGTTTAAAACAAATATTTATTTTCAGAATTTTGATTAAATTTTTTTAAAAAATTGGAAAGTATGTACAGCCCTATATTTATTGCATCCTAAAAATCTATAAAGTGGAGTTTGATTTATTAGGTCTCATGTCCTCTTTTTATGATGGCAGCACGCACTAACAGCAAAAAGCTGACCTCTAGAAAATGAAGTGTTTGGATGGTGAAGGAATTAAAGAACTCATGCAGGACATTCTGCCCCACCAACACAACCCAGGAGCAAAGCAAAGTCTCCAGGAGCCCCGAAGATTTATCATGGGCTCTGCATGCATCTACAATCAGAAAGAGACTGCACAAATTTGACCTGCATGCAGTCTTTGCAGGCCAAAAAGAATGAAACACTACGGTAGAGTAGGCTTTTTGAAAATAAATTACTCTGAAAAGATAAAACAAAGATGTTTGGGATGCATTAACTGTTGACCTGTTTGGCACTGAGTAAAGATCAGCTGGTTAACTGGTGGAAATGTTGGTTGCTTCAGTGGCTGGCTGAATGAAAGCCAAGGGGATCATGATCCAATTTGAAGGTCCACTTCCAGCTCAGACCACAGAAGTATGCTTCAAAAGGTTTTGGAGTGGCTTAGTTAAGTCCAGCATCAGTGTGTAGCTGTTTCTCTGAGAGCAACAACATGGATGTGTAAAAATACTTTCCACCTCATATTATTACTTTTATATTTTTGTATATTTATACTATAAAAACTCTTTTTCTATCATATGTCATGTCAAATGTCACAGTTAAAACAGAAAGTTGCATAACGGCTCAGCAAGTCGTCAGAAAATGTTATGTAACATTATTTAACATTATGCAACTGACATTTTAAGACATGCTAATCAGTTTGACTCAATCAGCAGCTAGCTTAATACCTGCTGTGCATTTGGACTGTTGTAACACCAGATCCTCCTCGAGGGAACTCTTAAAGTCAAATGGGAACTTTAAGCATCTATATGGCCTCCTGTACTTTTAGAATATTAATATAACTCCATGTTGTTGTTGTTGTTGTTGTATTAAAAAAAATTACATGCAGTAAATATCTCCAGTTAAACTTGGGCCATTGTCATAATTTGACAACCAAGGGGGGGATGGACACCATTGCTCCTGGAGACAGTACACTGTTTGATCTTTTGATGATAGTGGTCTAACATGTTTCATCTGCTATGGAGTAGAGTTTAAAGTGGATTCATAGGACTCACATTTCAAATGTAATATCATTCGACTCCATGCGCTGTATGACAGAGCTAATGTCTTTCAACTAAGAGGCATTGAAGCACAACACATGCCTGTGGGGCATCAAATCCAGCTTTCAGCCATCAGCAAAACTTAAAATGCTTTTATGATGAACCATGATGCGGTGCTGTCAGTGCGCTCACCCTGAGGACGAATTGTGCATCTGCCATTTTCTTAGCTAACCAAAGTACTGCATGCAAAAACTGCTTCAGCAGAACAATTTCAACTATAAAAGCTGAATTTGTGGAAAAGGGACAGAAAACTCTGCTGCATGTCATCCAGTCATCTTGGTGACTGTAATGGGGAACAAAGAAAAGGCCTTATGAACATACTGACTGGAGGACCGGGAAGGTAAAGATACTGTTCATAGTGAAATGTGCTTCTGGAGAAGAAATCCTGGATGTAACTTGAAAATGTACATCAAGCCACCACAAGGAGCTGAGATCATTTAAAGAAGTCTGTTTCACCTCTGCCTCCTAAGAGTGTAGGCTTCACGTCACAACACCAGTAAAAACTATCTGTAAGGCTGGACGGCTCTGATACAGCTGAGAGAGAACAGTGAGAGTCCAGTTTTTGACTCGAGTGTTGGACTCCTTCACTGAGTTACTCGCTGTCTGGGCCACGTGTGACTTTGTTGCTAGATTTAGCAACTTTTCAGATCCCCTAGTAACTTTTTGACTAGCAATACATTTAGCGATTTCTTTTTTTTTTCGGTGACATCAGTGACTTTCGGAAGCCTGAAATCCTCCGCTGCCGCCGTGTTTTGTGTGCATGCAGCTTTCATACTGCGTCCATCCATCCTTTAGCATCGCCCGGACCCCCAGGAGTACCCGGCTGTTGTTTATACTATAAGTCGCATGACCGTAATAGCGGAAGGGGATCTCTTCATGTCCTTCGTGACATTTGTAACATGTAGCTTTGAGTCAAAAGAGCTTTTTTGTTTATACCTTTGGGAAGAAAAAATACTGAGACATATATCGAATGTCGCCATTCAGCTAAAAAGTATTGAGATATTACTTTTGGTCCATATCGCCCAGCCCTAGTCTCAGTATTCTTGCCCTCTTTTTTTTAACCCTTTACTCTGTGTTGTTTTACTGTCAGACATTTTAATAATTTCCTGACCACATAGACTGTATGGAAACGATGGATGCAGCCACCATGAAGTCCCAAATGTCATGAGTACAAGATGGATCTGACTGAAAAACTGAAGGATATGGAGCAGCCATATAGTAGCAAATATTCAGTCACAGTTTAGACCCGCCCTGACTAACCCTGCTTTATTCACCAGACAGTAATTAAAACCATAATTTACAAAAGGAACGCGGACTTAAAATGAAACCAGACTACTCTTTGTGACACTGCCCCCTACTGGCTATTAGAAAGAATGCAGGTTGGAGGCACTTATGTAGCTTCACTTTTCAGAACGTGAAGCTTGATCTGTCTTTTGTATGCAGTCTGTGCTGTATATCAGTAGCATCATTCCCTTCCACATCCTTATCGGGTTATTTGTAAAGCAATCAGTCATTAAATATACAGCAGTAACTGAGGAAGAACTCAGGATGAGGCACCTGCAGGGAGGATGCCGCTAAATTAGTATTATTTACAGATGAGATGGCATATGAATAACAAGTGATATCACTCTGTGTTGTTTTGCCCTTCATGTGTCATTTCTCCCCATAAATGATGCCCTAACCTTTTCTTAACTCCCATGAGGGTCTGGGGCACGTTTAACACTGTTGCTCCCTGCCAGGCGTGTCGAGAGGCTGTTGACCTTTTCACACTTGCCCTTTATCAGTGTGCTGCATCCAGGTCAGCCTTTCGTCAAACAGTACTCAGAGAAGCCTAATCACACTGATCTGCTCATTGATTGTCTTATTGGGTCCTCATTGTCTGCCCCCACTTATCTGGACCTGCCCTCCATTCAAGAATGACATCAGAGGGTCACTAGATTTTATTGGATGCTACGCTCCTGCAGGTAGGGTCCAGTCATGTTTTCAGTGTCCCTGCCAGCCGGCGTCCTGACATGTATACATGGGACTACTGTAAAGTAAGAGGCAGAACCTGCAGTCGATTGCTTGGCCATGATTTTCCTTCTGCTGCATCCCTGTCTGTATTAATACTCTGTGATGATAAACACATGTGCAGCTTTAGCATTGTATAAATTGCTTGAATGTCCCGTGTGCTACTTAACAGCTAAATATGAGTGCTACATTTGACTGCTTCAGTTTTCAATATGCTTTTGTTTCTCTGGGTTGAAACTGTTTTCTGTTCCATTGGGACACAAAATCAAAGGCTGGTACCAAACTGCGTCCCGTCTTGTGATTGACAGGAAGAGGTGCTGCCCCTTCTTGAATGCTTGCCTGATTGCTTGAGTTTGGCTCCCAGGATTTCCAGAGGGGGCAACTGCAAAGCGCTCAATTAGGCTTCATGCCTCACTGCCTCTCTTAAAAGAGCAGAAGAAAATGGATATAGGCGCTCTGGAGCTTTGAAGGTTTTTATTTATTTAATTAAAGCGCCTATTAAGGGGAGGAAAAAAACATGAAAATTGAGATGCCAAAATTATCCGAAAGACCAATTGCAACCGCTGTAAATGGCTGTCTGTAAACCTGGCAGCTTATTTGTGTCACAGCTGCGAGAGGCGTCAGCATTACTGCGGCAGCAGAGTGGAACTGAACTCTGACAGGAAAAGCAGAGACGCTTGCGTCGATGGCGGCTGACAGGCAGGCTCACCAACAGATAAAGGTGGACTGTATAAATGTGGCAGTGCACAGATTCCCACGTGGGATTCAAATTGAATTGCTGCACACAAGCAATTCACCAACCACGAGAGACAGCAGCCTCGTGCAACCTGCAGGATGAGATACACGTCACTTCTAAAACACAGTAACTGAGACAAAACACACTTTTCATCGCTGCCACATCAGGCATTAAACTGCCTAAAAATGAAACCTAACATTATAATTAATGTACTTCCTGTCAGTGCTGCCAAAAGTTGCCAGAATACAGTGAAAGATGTAACTACAGCTCATACAAATGATAAAAGATGTGATTAAAAATACATATCAACACACCACAAAACAAACAATATAATGAAGTGTTACAGAAGGATATTTGAGCTTTTTAAATGTAATTATTAATTTAAAAATTTAAAACACCTCATGTTGTTTTATCAGTCGATTTAACTGAGGCGGTCACAGCAAGTAAGACTTTGGCTGCTCATGACGTACATTTCTAAAAGACGAGAGCATAACGCAATCAGTGCAGTGTTCTGCCACACACATTTCAATGAGGAAAAACCTGCGGTTACAAAGTTTCATTTGGTCTTTCATTTACATACAAAACTGGTGAGTGATGGTGGAATTAGAATTTCCCAATCAGAGATGAGATGACGATGACTAGGATAAGACAGGATTTCAAACCCTGGCATTTGTTTCCATAGAACCAGAGAGAGTCTAAAAAAGCTCAACAATTTGTCCATCGCCATCTGAAACCAGAAGGAATCTGATTGGCACTGCATGCTAATAAGCTGGCAACTTGTCAATGAAAATCTAATCTTATTGCACATCCTGCTTTTACTTTAACTGGGATGATCATTTTTAAAAATGTCCATCATGCTGTATTCAGCAAAATATAAAATTAGTGATTGTTGCCATAAAGACATCAGAGGAGTGTTTACTAATGTCACCGATCAAGCGAGCTTAAGGGTCTTTTCTTCTAGCCTTCTATCCAGTCCGACTGCTTTTTGCATCAGGACCTGCCCCCTGCTGGTTGTGTGAAAGAATGCAGGTTTTAGCCACTCCCACTTTGGCTTTCCTTCCCATGAATCTATGTCCATCTTTGATATACAGTCTATGTGTCACACCACACTGGGTTAAAAGTGTTGCCCTCTTCCTGTCTCAACCTCAAATTTAACCTATTCCAAGACTTGGTAGGAAACAGCTGTAATATGGCACCCGGATAACATGCAATCAACATGCAAAGAGAAAAACACTCCACACTTGCCCTCTAGACAATGACGCAATCTACCAGAATTGCATTTCTGCCTTCCACCTGTCTTCTTAGCTTCGTGCTCCACACGCCTCACAGAGCCAAGCAGGGAGAGCTGCTGGGAAACTGCAATCACAATCATCTCCTTTCAGAGCAAGACGCAGATTGGCTCTCCAGCTGCTTCACCGATTACAAAACTTTCACCGGCACCCAAAGATCCAAGCAATATTAAAATGAACCGTCCTTTGATACGTCAGTAAAAATGCTCGATGAACACTGAAGTGGAAGTTATGAAAATCTATCTTTCTAATTAGTCTGTTTGTGGAACGGTAAAAATAAGGCGGTGGATCTGGGAGCGGACCAGTGCTGACGGCGTTCATGTACGTCTGATGACAAAAGCACTTTTTTATCCTGTCTTTGTTGTTTGTTTTTCCAATTACAAAAGCCCCATGAAATCTAAGCAGCTTACATACAAGAAGCCAACAATACAGCTGGCAGGGCCTGAGTAAGGCTTGAATCAATTTCAAGAATTTTTCCCATGACTTCATCATGTGGACAGCAGCCAGCGCCATACACCAAGCTGACAGCTGGATTCATCCTATGCTCGTCTCTGCACTCTTTCAACAGCAGCTCTCTTGTTGACTTTCTGTCCACATCACACTCACGGAAAATAAAGAACACAACAACTTGTCAAATATTATAAAGCATCTGTAAGACTGCAGTGCTTTGCTGTCTCACCAGATTGAGTATTGAAAGAAGCTGTCAATCATGTGCAAAAAGCCAGCATGCTCACAGTCTGCTTACTTTTTAATGCTGCTCTCGAACACTCTTGCAATAAACGTTATGCCTAAAACTTTTTTTTATATAGTGTCATGTTACTTTCAAATTTTCAGGATGCCATTCTGTATTCCCTCAGAGGATTTTCCGCTCTTTAATTCATGTCTGCTGGGTGCATCTGTGGCTTGTGCATGCGCATAAAGCAACTTTGATAAAGCTTCAAGACTTTCCACAGTTGACTGAATGTCTGAAGGCCCCAGCGAGCTCGGCACAGCGTCATCGGTGCCATTCCATATGTTGGTGTTGGTGAAAGGGTCTTGTTCGTGTATTCTCCTCAAACATTCTCTGCGGGGAGTGAGCGAACAAGAGCCTGACTGTTCACCCATCTGTCCCACAGTGGGAGCTCGCTTTGGTGCCTGGGCCTCTCTCAGGTGAGGACGAATGTGCCAAGGGGTTTTCCCTTGAATTCCACACTAGGCTATCACTGACGGAAGCATTCTTGCTCTGCTCCATTTCAGCTGGACTTGTTATTCCTACCAAAAAGCATCTTTCCAGGTGTCTTTCCACTGTCCTACATTAGAGAGAGGGAATAAAATAAAGCTCTGTGAGCAGGTTTCGGATTGCCATCTTAAACTAAAATCCCATTTAAGATCCTCGCAGCAGCTGTCTGGTGGGGGCACAGGCAGAGCGCATAGTCCTTGTTAAACTGATGTTTCTGACACTGCTGATTTTCTTTCTTTTTAAGTGTCCATGCCATTTGCTCCACGGGCAAATCTGGGCGATGCATTTATACGACTACGAATGCACTGTTGTCAAACTTTGAATTCCACTCAGTCTGGCCCCTCACCCACGACCAGTTTGCCTGGGAATGCCATCTGGCTCGTGGGCGCCTCTGTGTCCCAGAAGAGCTCGAGCCTGGGGAGAAGGAGATGTGGGCATCTCTGCTCAGATCCCATGGCACAGACTCAGATGGATGGTTGGATGATCTAGACCAGTGATTCCCAAAGTGCGGTCCGGAGCCCCCTGGTGTGCTGCAAAAGTATTGTAGGGGGGCCACAGCCATAACAGAAATTACATATGAACTTACTCGCAAGTACATATTAATACAAATGTATTTATTCATATAAAACATGAATAAAAAATGCTAAATGGGAGGTGGTTACTCATTACTCTGACCTCAATTTACTGCTCTTGTATTGATGTTTGTGTCCCAGTAAGTGGGACACAAACCGGCATAGCACTTTATAGCCAACAGCCCACTTTAAATTAAGCTGTAAGTTGTGAACTAGAATTGGTATCAAACACTGGTTTGCAGCGATTATAATCCTGCAGGGGCGCAACACACTGTAAAAAAGCTGCCGTAAATTTTGCATGAATTTACCAGCAGAATTATAGCAGTGATTGGACTATATATTTTACCACAATTCTCCCATATACAGTGATACACTGTAATACACATTGCAGTACAATGATGTGCACCAAAGTTTTCAGGTTTTGCTTCAAGTACCGCTGTAACAGCACAGTCCAGGAAACAGATCTCTGCAAACCACCACAGGCACAACTTTCAGATGGAGCAGCTGACTGACTGCAGTGAACAGGCACAAACTGACGTGTTGGCGCTCTTACTCAGGTGCTACCGTAGTTTGAACCTATTCCAGTGAATAAAAGGGATGCATTTTTTCCCGTAGGGTAATGTTGGTCTAAAACCTTAGTTAATTGCCCAGTTTGTACACCTGCAGTTCAGCCTTGTAGCTTCTGTAGCTCTTACCTGCATGTGAGAAAACAAATGCGTAATTCAGCTAAATTTGCAGGCAACAAAAATTCTGTGCAATGTCCAATTGAGCCTGCGTGAAGATTTGTGCTTGGATTAGTTACATAATTCTACTGACAACAAGCAAGCAGGCATCACCTGTTCTGCCTCCTGCACCTGAATCGAGGCAGCACACTTGGCTAAACCCAAAGCAGTTTGTCCACAAAGGAGAACACATCTGAAGCTGAGTGACTCCAGTTTGGAGAAAGAAGTGTGAGAAAGGCCAACCTTGGACCAGAATCCTGCAGCACTGTCCTGAGTTCCTGTTGGTCAGTTTACAAATCTAATTCTAATCTGTCTTCGTTTTCCTGGCCAAGATCCATATCATGGAGCCACGATGATGCTCCTGAAGCTGTGGTAACATTTACATCTAGTCACTAATGATCAGTTACACGATACAAATGGATCCTGACTTACAGTCTGTTTCTCACTCCTGTATGTGGTTACATTTATTGGAATAAGAAAAACACCTGAACGGCTCAGTATGATCAGTAAAATAAAGGTTTAAATAAATAAGTATGCTTTCAGTTTGATCATGCTGGATGTGCTGTGATTACTGGGCCATCCTTCCTTTAATGAGATCGGGATTAAGGTGTAAATTCAGCAGTTAAAAAGGACAAACCCTGCTGTTTTCTTTCTTTGCATTTATAAGGAAAAAAATATAATGTTTCTAATAACTAAGCAGGTCCTTTAATTAATCAGATTTACGAGTAATTCATGGTTCTTGACTTTTTGATGTCTTATTGCTTTCTAACCCACCCAAGACACAAGATTCATTATCAACCCTACTTGTAAATAGATTCATGTTTCCTAATCTAGACAATCACGGGTTAAACACACAAAAATGAAATAAAAACAACACAAAAAAAGTTAAACCAAGCCCTAACAAAGCGTGCTGTGAGCATGAGGCAAACACCCACTGATCCACAATGCAGCATGTGCCTTTTAGCTGCATCACTCTCCACAGCAGATGGCGTCCAGCCCCAGAGCACTTTTATATCCTGGTGACATATTTCTTTTTGATATCAACATGCCTGCCAGGGAATCCAAACAAAGTAAGATAATGTTCACAAAAAAACCTGTGTGATCATTTACAGGAGTGAAGCTGGGATAAAGAAGGATATGTAACAGTGAGGAAGCTCGCGCTTAACTGTGAGCCTTGTCCCGAGTATTTGGGAAGTCCACTAGGAGCATTAGTGTGATATAGGGTACCACAGCGGGGGCAATAAATAATAAATCTTACAGTGAAGAGTGAAGATAGACAGGAAAGTGAGGACAGAGACAGAGAGACAGGTCGGATGGGTCAGATGTGAAGCCGGGCTGCCTACACCACAGCCATGACCCCTCCACCCCCCACATGCTTTTTTTAAATGTGTACCTGCAGAATATGACGGCAAGTCGTTCTTGTCCAAACGTATTATTTTCAGAACGATACACTGAAAACAAGACGAAGGCACCCAAACCCCACAAGCTCCAACAACTGGTAGAAACAGAATATTTGCAGCTTCTACCATCAGATCCTGTTTCCTTCTTTTGGTTTAAGTCCCATTTTTTTACTTCCTTTTCTGGGAAATTGTTAGTAACAACAAATCTGTGTCACGCAAAAAGACCTTTTTTTAATTTTAACTTTTGAATCTCAACACATAATTGGGAACTTTTTTAGATTGTTTTTCTTCACATTAAGATATTGATTATCACAATTATATGATGAATGATTTTACCCAGTCAACTGAAAGCGGACAGCAGTCACCCATCAGGTTGAAACTGGCTCCATTAAAAAGGAGGGTTTTCTAGTGAAATGGTCAAAACAAGTAAACAGGACTAAATCTGTGGGATATTCAGGTTGTTCAGAATGTGTCTTTAGTATAAATGTTGTACTGCTCACACACAGTTTAATAGCTCGACCAACAACCATGAGGAAAAGCCCAGGGCATTGCATGCACATTCATTTCTCCACCAAAGCTGTCACAGTTGTCCTCACTTGTCCTCAATTTCCATTTTCATTTCAGCTGCCTTTAATGGCCACTGAATGCTGGATGTAATGAGACAACCACAGACTGCAGTATATTGCCAAGGTGAGTGAAATTAATTTCTGCTCCTCAGAGACAACTCTACATTTCCAGCTACACTAGTACTGCGAGTCTAGAAATAGCAGCTTCACTTGGTTGGTCCATTTACCCATTAATCTGTCAGTCGAACACTTCCAGGGTCTCAGAAATGATTAGACACATTGCTTCTATATTTAGAACACGAGGAGCTAATGACATTGATCTACTGGCTATAAATGTGTCACTCTTTCAATTTTTTTCAGCATTTAATTTCCTGACACAGGACTGCACTACAGCTCACCACATCCCGAGCAGAACTGAATGACCTTCGGTGTAACCTGTACGAGTGGTTCACATTGTTTTCCCCAAATCTGGTTAGTCACATAGGGGGTTTGCACTGAGACTTCAGGTGGTGACAATTTTCAGAGGGGCAGGTGTCCCCTTTAGCCACGCCCCTGGTCTACCAAAGAGTCAATTTTAACAAAAAATGGTTTAAGGCTAAAATACAATTAGGTGTCCTGTTGGATTATGAGCCACTCAGCCGTGTCAGATGGTGCAGAACGGTTCCATCTCCAAGTTCCAACAGAGAAGCTGGACCAAAACAGAAGAAACTGCTAGAACATGCGAAGTATTCCACAACTTTAATGATCCCAGTTCTGTAATAATAACACTCTAACAGTGTCTGCTGAGCAGTGTGGACACAAACATGCCTACAGACAAAGTTTCACTGAGTTAAAAAAAAATGATGTGGAGGCTGTTGCGCCACCTTCAGGCCACACTTGCTGTCTAGTAAGAACTCACCACTGGCCTTTCCACCGTTCAGCTGATTCTCTTATCTGTTATGCAACAACTTCTCCTGCAGTCTGACAATCAAAGTCTTCTCTACACACATTTTACTACCAGGACGCACCAAAAATACATGAGAGGATGCTCTAACAGGTCAATTTAATTCCTTTCACACCAGGAAAGCGAAACTAAACGCATTTAAAGGTCGTTAAATTAAATATTTGCCATGCCGTGTTTGTCTGTAAATTTAAACTGCCATAAATCATTTAATCGACTGGACGCACCCGAGAGAGCGTCCCCGTCCATTTGTCCTGCTTTCCGGTTTATCTAAAGGAACACCGCCACCGATCACATCTCTAAACTCCACCTGCAGGTATGAAACCTCACCGAGAGTCTCAGTGTCGTTTAAATGACTCTCAACTTCCTCCACGTGGTCTGATTTTAAGTTACCGCAACTTATTCATGCAGCTGCCAACTTCCAGATAAAAGTTTTATGCGTCTTTGCGCTTCTGGGTAGTCAACCTCTACGGTTTGAGTAACAGATACATCCCCATTCACGCATCATGGACGAGATAAAGAAAGCCATTCCCAAAACCAGGCACCGTCTCAGCTTACCTTTTCCTCCACCGAGTATCTCCTGGTGTGCTGCACCGCGCCCGCGCTTTGGTTCATGTTTCAGCACCGCGGTCAGCTCCGGTCCGGAGTCGCGCGTCAGTCCCGGAGCTCAGACGGTCCGACACCGAGCCGCCGCGCTTCAAGCCGTTTACCGCTTCGTCGTCTTCCCTGCGACACGCACGGCTTCTCAGCCAATGATGGTTTGTGCGTAAAGACTTGCTCCGCTGGTGCGCCAGCTGTGAGTGCGACACAGCCCACTTATCCCTCATTCACCCAGATAATGAGACAACATAATGAGTTAGGGACAATCTGGCGCACACTAAACGTAAATATTACGCCTCATAATCCAGCCTAAATATGTTTTTTTTTAAAAAAAAAAAAAAAAAAAAATCGATACTAGACTTTACAGGGGGGGGGGGGTTAAAGGAAGGAAAAAAACATTTTCAAAAAAAAAAAAAAAAAAAAAAATTAAAGAAAAAACAGGCAAAAAAAAAAAAAAAAAAAAAAACAAAAAAAAAAACCAAAAAATGTTTAAAAAAAAAAAAAAAAAAAAAAAAACATAAATCGTTA